>MU688918.1:13163-103951 GCA_026770625.1 Nicotiana glauca | reverse complement strand
ATATATATATATATATATATATGTGTGTGTGTGTGTGTGTGTGTGTGAAATAATACAAGACTTCATTTACAATGCTTTCTAAGAGCATTGTACACAGAAGAAGAAATGAAGGGCCTAGTCTACTTTACCTCGGGGAATATGGCTCCATCGGCCTTTTCCTCATTATCTTCAACATCAGATACGAGGAACTAGGCATCATATTCATCCGCCTTGGCATGTTCTATCTCTTCCGAGATATCGAAGACCCTAGCGTGGATCTCCTCGACGGTTTCCCTTCAGGATCTACCCCGGGGATATTTATTGCTTCTGCTCTCCCTATCAAAAGCCCCTCTCAACTCAGCTCGAGCGTCGGCAACGTATTTTAAATAGACGACCACTTTCTTATTAGTCTTAGCTCAAATTTCTTCAGCTCCAGCCCCAGCGTCCACGACCTCGGCCTTCATCTTTAAAAGGTCAGACTCAAGCCTTACAATCTTGCTCTTCTGGACCGAGCTGTTTTCACGAGCATTCCGGAGTTTCACCTCAAGGGGAGAAACCTTGGCCAAAGCATTCTTCTTGGCCGCAACTTGGGCATCTAACTGAGCCCTTAGCTCATTACACTCATACTTGGCCTGACCAACCTTGCCCTAAAGGTGCTCCAAGTTCTCCGTCTTTCTCTTCAATTGAAGTACTAAAATATTAATCTCCGAGGATAGAAGAAGAAACATGCATCCCCTCGAAACAAAGGTTACCTGTCTCTCGAGGCAGCCTTTGTAGTTCTGGCTTTGATCAACTCGCTTGCCCTTCTATCACAAAGAAACATGAGGTATTTCTCCCCGTCCAAGGCTTTCCGCAACCTGTCTTCACGGCGGAGCTGCTCGGACTTGAGCTTGTTGATAGCCTATGAAAAAGAAGCTCAATAAGAAAATGAAAATGCAAAATAGAAAAACGAACAAAATCAACAAAAACTCACCACAGAACAGAGCCGCTGAGCGTCCTCAAAAGTTGAGCGTGCATCTACTGGCTTGGTCTCATCAGCCCTAGTTGAACCTCTTTTGATGGGGATATGATCGCTCGATATCCCGCTTGATTTAGGCGGCCCATGTCCTCGAACATCCCTCAAAGTAACATTGACTTGAGAAGAAGACGGCGGCAGAAAATCTGTATCCTCGAATTAACTTCGACGGGAAAAGAAGATAGCGGCGAAAGATCCTTGTCCCTTGAAGTACCTTCAACCAGGGAAGAAGACAATGGCAAAGGAGGAACTACTCTCCCAAGGCTAGAAACCTCGGGTATTGGAGGCTCAGCTGTCACGAAAAGTCTCTCGGCTTGAGCCATTGATGTGTGGCCGCTCCCTTCTGTTCCACCTATGTGCGCACGATGACCGATAGGGACATGATCTACCTCAACGGTTGTATCTCCTTTATGCCTACGGGCTGATGTTGCCTCACTATAAATCTCCTCGCCCAGCAGGGATTCCTTATGCTTGTTATCGCTCTTCGGCCCTGAAGCCGATGATCCTCCTTCCTCTCCGAGAGGGCATGGTATCATCTCGAAAAACTCTCCAACACCTATAGTAAAGAAGTTAGGAAACACAAAGGGAATATTCCTTAAAGAAAAGAATCATAAGGTACTCACCATGGTGTGTTTCCTCCCATCTACCCTTTGACAGGTCTCGCCACTTACGCTCATCGTAGGTCGAGCAAGCTGCCAGTTTCCGAGTCCAATCCGCCAGACCTAAGACCTTGTATGGCAACCACGAGATTTCTAAAAAAAGGGAAAGAAACATATTTATGGAGTATGCCTCCACTGTGAATAAAAATGACAAAAGAACAAGTGTACCACTTACGTGTGAAATTCCATTTTTCAGGGAATGGAATGAACATTACGGGAGTAATGTCAACAGTCTGCACTCGGACAAACCGACTCATCCACCCTCGGTCCCCATAGATATCTTCTACAAAACTCGAGCACGACTCTATCGAGAGGCCCCAATGTAAAGGGATACGTGTATACGTTCAAAAAACCTTCTACATGGGCCATGATGCTCTCTTCCTGCAGTACCACCTTTTCTCCCCATCCGCAGTCTCTACTAACTACCTCAAGGTGTGCCTCTCCTATTGATGAGATGAACCACTGTTGACACCCAATTTTTTCCTATACATTTTTTTAATAAGTAAAATACCTTCAAAATAGCTTATACATGCGTATATAAGTATATCCAAATATTTTATTATTTTTCATAATGTTTAAGGGTTTTTAAATCGATTTATTTTCCTTTTTCATCCATAAAATCCCAATAATTATGTCCAAAATTATTATTTTTATTGATTCATTGATTGGATCTTTATATTTATGCAAAAATATAGCTAAGGTAATTTTTGCATATTTTTACAATTTTATTTATTATTTGTTTTAAGTTAATTGCCTATAATTGCAATATTAGCCTTTTTAAGAATTAATTGTGTTTTATATTCATAAAATTAAGCCCTATATTTTTAAATTGCCACTTACATGCTGTGAATAATTTAGTGCTTTTAATTTATTTCAGAAATGTATTTACTATTTTTTATAATTTAAAAAGGGTAAAATTGGCTATTTAAATAACAACCCATTTATGTTTAAATTCTAGCCTAAATTAAACTCAAAATCAGGTCCAATTATACCAGCCCAATTCTAATTTTAACCCGACCCTAAACCTTTAAACCTAACCCAAACCCGGATCCCTACCTACCCCATTCAATCTAGGTCGTTGATCATTTAGATCAACGGCCACCAGCTTACCTTCCATAATTAAACCCAAACGACCCCTAAAACATAAATCATTTCTACCAACCCACCGCCCTTGAATCTCTTCTCCTCTCAAACTCTCTCAGAAACCTAAGGCTAACCCTAACCACCACCACCCAAGTCCACCATAATCCCCTTCAATTCTCACCTAATCCATGGACTCTCATGGCTGTTTGAGACGTGTATTCGTATCCCATGTCTCCTTGTGGCAAGATTTCATGATTTCATGGAAAGATCTCAAAGAGATATAATCCAAATCCTATTAGCCTTCTATCTGGGATCTTTTCCGGCAATCCGTGGCCAATCGAGTCGGATCTATGGCTTTTTTCGGCTGGATCGGTAACTTTTCGAAGTCGTTTCTCACTTTTCTGGGTTCTTTAAAACCCTAGCTTTAAGTGCTTTCCAATTTTTCTTTTAAATCTGTCTTAGATCTGTGCATGTTATGAACTCCTTGGTGTTTTCTCAAAGGTTCTTTGATTTTCTTTCAAAATGGCTCTTCATCTTTACGATTAGGGTTTTCTTAAATGCTCTTAAAAGATTTCTTCTCTATTTTTTAGTATTAGCTTATGATTTTGCTTTGTTTAAATGATTTTTTCATGTTTTTCTTCTAACTGGCTCATCGTGTTACAACCCTGGGTATTTTTGGGTTTTATCCTGGTTCTGAAGTTGTCTTTGTTTGTTTGTCTGAATGCTTGTTTCGATTAAGTTCTTTGTATTTGGATCCTTTTCTTTGTTTTCTAATTCAGAGTTCTTACCATTTTTTTACTATTGTCAAAACCCTAATTTCTCAAAACGGTTTTCCTCACTCGTTACTGTAAGTTAAAGGATTCTTCACTTGTTCCTGACCTTTTTACCTGTTAGTTTGATTCTTCACTCTGTTTCTATGTGACTACTTGACTTTGTTGACTATTGTGCTTCAAGTAGGTGCTTTTACTACTGAACCCTAGCCTACTCATGTTACTGTTGTATGTTCATCTGGTTGTTTCTTTTGCCAATATGTTTGGCCTTTCATGTTTGTTCCTCTATATTTATATGGTAAAGTGCAAAATCATGATTCCTTCTTGATTGATCTTGATTTCCCTAAGTGACGGTTTAATTGCAAGGTTTTCTTATAAACCCTAATTATACTCGCTTGTTTAAGTGATTGATTCCTTCCTTAATTTGCTATTATATTTCACCATGCTGAATCCTTTCCCCAATTAAATATATTCGGTACCTAGACTCAATTGTATACTCTATATTTTACTATCCCTTATATGGCCAGAAATCAATCTTTCTGAAATTGGTTTTCTTTCCTTAATTATTCCTGTCAGCACCCGTTTGAATATTAATTCCTTGATTAAAGGGAAGCATTTGTATTAGTTGATTCTTATTGTGATTACTTCCATATTTATGTTAAACGTTACTTGTTACCTTATTTTCCACTCGTTTTCAAAACTATAATTACCCTACCCTCTTTTCTTTCAAACACACGAACAACTTGAGTTCAGAACACAGACTTTCACCCAAAACTCTCTCTTTCTTTAATCCTACTTTGTGTTATTGCTCTGTCTAGCCGGTTGAAAGCCAAGGCTAGACTGTGGAATCTTGTTTACTTTTCCTTTTCTGCACTTTGCTTCGCTACTGGTATGTCCTAGTTAATTTTAAGTCTAAACAACAACATGCATCTTTAAGTTGCTTCACTTTCTCATTCTTGTCTACTTCTGCTTATGTTTCTACAGTCAAGTTATGTTACTATCATGTTGTAATATGTTCCCATTCCCTTTTAAATTAATGCTTACCTATATGTGTACTCTGTCAGTCATTTGTCGTGTACTTGCTACCTTATGAATCCCAAACCCTTGTATCCCACATACGTGTTTGTGTTCATTTGGAGGGTTTGTGTCCACGCCAACATCAGATATTGTTGTGCATGACAAAACCAGACCCCTGTTGGGGTTATACAATGTATCCCACAATCCCTTGCCCCTTTGAATGACTACTGATTCCATGTAGTTTGAGTTTCACTACTACAATTGTTTTTAAATCACCCTTACCACATACTATTTCCAATCTAGTTTTAGTAAATGTCTTTCAAACTATGTTTTGCACTTCCACTATACTCTTAGAAGCTAGGTTCTATCCTTCTTGTGTGAGCCTTGCCTTGGGACCTTTGAGCTCCCTCTGATCTTGGACACATAAGGGCTGGCCCTTCCACGCTGCACTCATTCTATTTGGTTGTGTGAACCTGGGTGTAAGCACTGTCCGGGATCTCTTGAGATCCTTAGGGAACATTGACACACCAAGGTATGAGAAAGGCTTTGAAACATTGGCATTGAAGTGATTAATTACATAACTTAGATAGGAAGTCAAGATCAAACTTCCTTTGGTTGTAATTTCTTATTTCTATATTTCTTTTGTAATTCAATCATTGGGACTGTAATAATTTGTAAACAATATCGGGGAGATTAGTGAAAAGGGTGGGTAGTTGTATATTATGGGTAAATTGGGTAGATAACATGCATGTAGGATCAATTCTTATTTAAAATAAATTATGTATGCTTCACTTTCACACTACTAAAAATCATGTCTATAGGATATAAATGGCTTTAATAATAGATAACATGCCTATAGGGTTAAAAATCAGCTTTACAATTAGATATCATGCCTATAGGATATAAAGTAATTGAAGCCCAATTTTCGTTATAGCATGTATCCAATCTCACTTCCCTTAGAAATCATGCCTATAAGTCCCAAGTCAGTTTTAATAATTAGATACCCTGCCTAAAGGATTGAAAAGTTATTTGTAATTAGATATCATGCCTATAAGATCTAAAACCAGTTTAGTTAAGAATCAACTTGACTCGTGCCTGTCTGAAACCGATTAAATACCTCTTTTCTGAAACCGATTAAAAACCTACTCTTTGTGTTAATCAATATCATTTGAAAGCATGCCTACAGGATCCAAATCGCCTGCTTAAAATTAATCACTGCTCCACTATGTTTCTTTCACATATGGATATCATGCTCATAGGATATCATTATTATGCCTAGGCAAGCCTTAGGTAATAATAAACACTGGAACCGCCTCTGTTTAGTTATCAATTGCTATAACCAATAGGTAGGTCTGATTCAAACATCTTATCTAATCTATATAATGAATTTGGTTCTGACTCAAATTCCCTGCTTTAGGATTTTTAAAATTCACGCCTTAATTGTGTTTGAGTTGTGCTATTTATCTGCATTATTTGCGGAGGTTTATATGAGCCTTCTAATTGCTTGCACGTTTCCCCTTTAAATGCAGTCATATGTGTTTTTGTATGTCACCTTAGAATTTTACCTTTAAATCTAAGATTCAGCCTAAAATCCTCCCTCTTATACGAATAGTAGTCCTAAAATTCCTCCGGGGCTGATAGGAACGGGATGGGTAATAACACGCAATAGAGGTCATGACCAATCCGCGCTTTAATATCTTTACGGGGTGAGAAGGGTAGATATGGATATGATGACTGGTGCGCTAATACCACGTGTAGCCCCTCTTTTGAGGAGTGATTAATGGGTACTGCATTGATGTGATCCATATTAAAAACAAACATAGGACCCTTTTTTACACTCACAAGCATGCTTAGATTATAACTCTTTTTTTCAAACCTTGCTTTTATTGTTTTTCCAACATTTGTGCATTTAAAATCCCCTATTATTTGAGCCTTATTTATTTACTTGCTAATTGTACAAATTCACAAAAACTACCTGGTCGGGAACCACAGTAGTGGATCCTGAGGGGTGCCTAACATCTTTCCCTTGGGATAATTTCAAGCCCTTACCCTATCTCTGGTTATCAAACATAGTTGTAGTTGAACCCAATAGCTGCCCTAACACACCTTAAAACCTTTAGGTAGCGACTCTTCAAAATTTTCAAAACCCCTTTCCCAAAAGAAAAGAGTTGTCCCAACTAAATGTCATAAACCCGATTTCGTGAGAATAAGGGGGCGCGACAACCTCGATGCATGCTCCCGATGACCCTGAACATTGGGAGGTCTCTCTAATGTAAAGTCCGTTCTCGAGACAAAGCATCTCAAGGTTAGCTCACCAGACGCCGGCGGTGTACCACGGACCGAGCGGGAAGCAGAAGCGGAACTCGCTCATTCTTGGTGAACGGATATGGCATAGCAGCCATAACTATGGTGAAACAAGATAAGGGAAATGAAAACATAGGAAAAAGCTTTGAATTAAAATGGTGAAAGAACTGACACAAGGAATGAGAGATATATAAAAAGGATAGTTTCTCAAAGTAACGGAATCCTCAAATAAGAAGAAAGCAAATACATATATGGATCAAGCGACGACTGTTCGCTATCGACGCCCCCCTTTTTCCCCCCTTCTTTAAAAAATAAAGAAATCGGGTTTAAGACATTATGGACAAAACAACTCTTATTCCCTTTTGGGGAATCGGGTTATGGAATTTGAAGAGTCGCCACCTAATGATTATAGTGCATTAGGACACTTTAAAGAGAAGAAGCGATTTTGAAAGAAAACCAGAGTTCGGGTAAGGGCTTGAGATTATCTCGAGGAGAAGGTGTTAGGCACCCCTCAAGATCCACTAGTGTGGTTCCCGGCCATGCTTTAATTGTGACTTTAAAAGGAAGTGTGAGAAAACAAGTAAAGCTTTGCGCATAAGAATCATGAATAAGTTTCAAGTTTTGAAAATGGTAAAGAAGATAGAAAGAGACAGTTTTTTAGGAAAAAAAAGGAATCAATTTGAAGAACAGAATTAAAGAAGACACTGCAAATAAAAGGAAATGAAAGGGGGGCCCTATCAATGCAATACCCAGCAATCACTCCTCAAAAGAGGGGTCGCATGAGATATCAGCGGACCGGTCATCATATCCATATTTTACCCTTCCCACCCCGTTAAGGTATCTAAACACGATTAGTCTTGTTTAATTATTGCATGCTAGTACTCGTCCCAACCTATCAGTCCTGGGGTATTAGGACTTCTAATCCTAAAGGGGAAGAAAAGGGGTAAGGCATATATGGGGTTTAAAGGACAAAATACTAATTTCGACCACCAAAACAAATAGCAAGTAAGGGGATTGACAAAAAAACATGCAAGGCTCATAAAACCCCATAAGTCATATAGCATATAGTTTAGCATGCCTTGCACATACTGGTTTGGTCTTTAAATTAAAACTTAAGCATAGGACGCACTAGTTTAACACATAGAATCAGATAAAAAGTCTGCATTAGGCAACGCGGATCCAATTGTCAGAGATTGAAGTATTTTAAACGAGTTATTCAGAAAAAGTGTTAATTCCAGACAAGAGCCTAATGCAGAAGAGTTAAAAACGGAGTTGAAAAAATTACAGAAGTTCATAAATGACTTTAAAATCAGCAGATTTATTTGAGTAAAAATACAGTAGAAGAAGGGTTTTCAAAAGTGAAAATATAGAAAGAGTGAGTTAAAAGACTGTTCTGAAAGATAGCTTCAAAAGATTAATAGAATTTGGGCAGAAGATTTAAAGGGATTATCTCAGACAGATTTGCAGAATTTTTAAAAGCATTACAGATTTATAGGAGTTTTTATTGAAAAAACATTATATTGAACGTTAATGCCAGTTAACAAGTTGTTGTTACTTAAACAGATTTTTGGACGAAACCTCTATAGACAGACTTGGATTTAGAACTTATTACAGAATTGGTAAACATACGGCATATTTGATTATCCTATAGTTTTGCCTAACGCGTATGCATTTCCTATAGACATGGTTTCTATATGCAAATTCTTACATGAATATTAAGTCCTATAGGTAGGGTTTCTAATGATTTGCAAGATGATAAAGCATTAAACCCTATATGCAGATTTTCTAGATGACTAGATTATGCATATTATGCATTAAATTCTATAGACATGGTATCTAGTCAATCGAGTTAAAACGTTAAACTTATAGACATGATATCTAGGTGATTAAAACATTAACACTATAAGCATGGTATCTAGGTGACTGAATTACAACATTAAACCTATAGGCTTGATATTTACCCTTTTATTGATGCAAAAAGGTAAAACCCTCCCACACCCTTTTTACTATATCTCCCCGAGTTCTTTTATACAAAAAATATTATAGAACCAGAAGAAAGAAAGAAAACGATTAAAAATACATCACAGCCTACAGCTAGATCCAAGTAGCCTAATTCAATCTTGATGTCCAACAACATGCGTTTAACCAATTCCGGGTTCCAGATTTCCAAGGCCTTCTCTCACCCAAAGTGTTTCAAAGTTCCAAGGAGCCTCAAGGACTCCAGGCAGTGCTTACACTCTGGATAATAATTGTTGTAACAGAATAGTTCTGGATAATAATTGTTGTAACAGAATAGTGCAGTGTAGAATTGCCAGACCTCAGGCATCCAAGTTCAGAGGGAGCTTGAGGGTCCCAAAGCATGTCTTACCAAAGGGAGGCAGAACTTGGAAACTAGGAATAAGTGCAAAGTGAGAGAGGAGTTAGGGAGCCATAGCAGAGGGTGGTCATACCCAGCCATGGGCAGAGACTGGCACACCCCTGACCATCTGCTTGGCCAACAAATAAAGAGCAGACTTTTAGAAGTCAAACTTGGGTCTGGATGGTGATTAGGTCACCACCAGTCCTGAGTTCAGGCTCAGCACATAAGGGGTAAAGGGAATGGGCATTGATTTGAGTAGAGGTTCAAGAAAACATGATTCTAAGTCATGAGTGGCAATAATAGAATGCCAACATGACTCAGAATTGCACTCACACATAAGAAGTGGCTCAAAGGGATAGGGAATCACATAAGAAAGCATTTACAGAAGCATGAGGAAAGCAAGAAAGCACAGTAGACATAAAGATGCAAAAACATAATGAAAGAGAGCATGACAGACTAGGATGAACACATAGTGAAGAATACATAACAGAAGAGGAGAAGTAAACACATAGTTTGGACGGTATTATTTAATTAGAAGGACATACCAGTTGCAAGCTTTAGAACAGTAGAATAGTAGAAGCAAGTAACAGCCAGAAGTCAACAGGAGCAGGCTCAGAAACTTTAGCAAATATTTGAGTGTTCCAGAGTGACTCAAAGGTATTTCAGACAGTAGAAGAGAGAGGAGCACAGTACTTAGTATCAGAAACAGGGGTAGTAAGAGAGAAGGTATTTGAAATTGTGTAGTGAAAAGTATTCGAAGTATTTTAAATTCAGAAGTGTAATCTAACGTGTTTGTAAGGTTTGTCATGTGTCTAGAATGTTGTGTGTACTGTCTTGTTTTTATAGTGCAGAAAACGAGTAAGCAAAAAAGGCAAGAAAATAGTTTACAATCAATCGCAGAAGGTCTCCCTAAGGTTAAGGGATTTGATTTCAAACGGGCATGAGACAATTAAGGAAAGATGAATAATTAAAAACCTTTCCAAAGTAACATAAAACAGGTAAATACATAGGGATTATTTAAGGCAAGAATCCTATGGTACATGATTTGTGAGAAATAAGGCAAGTAGGTCAATCAAACAGCCAGTAAAACCTTTGTTCGAATGAACTTAGTCAAAAAAAAAGGTGAGGAAAAGTTCAACTGGAAAATCAATAACCAATCAATCGAGCTTTATTAAAGGAGATTGGAATCAATTACAAGTTGGCTGAACCACCCTTTTGAAAGAAAAACCCTCGTATATAAGCACACAAGCGTCAAACAAGAAAGAAAAGGTTGGCATAGACAGTCTCAAAATCATAAGCGAAAGATTCCAGTTCAGTCTAGGGTTTCAAATTCGAGTAAGGTACAGAAAGGAGAGGGCAAGCCATCGAACAAACTCAGAGAGTCTCATGAGAAAGCACATAGATATAATGGCAATTTCGAAGCAACAAAGCATGTTCAAAAAAAGCTCAGAACTCAACCAAGTTCAAGAGAGAATAGAAGTGACATAGAACTTAAGAAACAATAGGCGAAACGGGTTTAGAACTCAAACTAAAGTCCAGTAAAGGCAAACAAAAGCTCGGTAAGAAAATGGTAAAGGAACACATAATCTAGACATGTGAAAGCATGTTGTAGAAACAGTAGAAGAGATAACAGAACATAAGTAGAAGAACATGCATAATAACGGCAAAACATAAGAACATAAGAGAAAATATACACAAGCGAAAACACATAAGAACAAAGCATATATAGGCAGATTCACATAAAGAAATAAGAAGAAGAAGAAACAGAAATCATTTTAAAAGTTTTGGAAACCCTAAATTGAAATTGACTAATTTTGAAAAGAGAAATTCGGGAAAAAGCTTTGAAACCTCGAGTACACCACAGATCTATCACAGATCTAAGAAAATAAAGAGAGAAAGAACCTCGAACAGCTTTCAGGGTTTCTCAAAAAACCTAGAAACGAGATGGCTTGGAAAGGATCTTGCCTGGAATAGGCCTGGACCATATCTAGGCTCTTGAGGCTCGAACACGTCGGAACGGAGCCGGAGAAGCCATAGGAACACAAATTGGCGGAGGATCTGAACAGGCCTCGTTGAGGTTGAACCTCGAAAGCCTTGAATAGCCGCGATTTGGGGTGAAGGGAAGTGAGCATAGGCTGTCCATGGCCTAAGAAGCCATGGACTCCGGCGAGAACTGGCCGGAGAAGACGTCAGAGGCGGCTAGGGTTTTGAGTGTTAGAGAGAGTTTGAGAGAAAAGGGGGGTTTGAGGGCGGCGATCGAAATGGAAATGAGAATAGGGTTAGGGTAGTTTGAAATTAAGAAGGAAAGGAAGGATGTGGGCCGTTGATCAAAATGATCAACGGCTAGGATTAAATGATCCCAATGGGCGGGTTTGGACAGAACGGGTAAAAAAATGGAATTGGGTCGTCGATTGGGGGGCCTGATTTGGGGTCAATTGGGGTGCAATTTGGGCTAAATTTGTAATGAAATAGGGCTAGATTTTAAATAGCCACTTCTCCCCGTTTTGTTTTATAAAAAATAATAAAAATATTTCTGAAACAAATTGAAGGTGCTAAATTAATAAATAATATATAAATATTAAATTAAAAATATTGGAACTAATTTTATAAATATAAAATGCTATGAATTACGAAATAGGCCATAGTTGCAATTATATGCAATTTGGTTTTTAAAATACCAAATAAATTGGTAAAAATATGCAACAATCACCTTAATTATATTTTGGTGTAAATATGAGAATGAAATAAGTTATTCACAAAAAAATGATAATTTTGGAGATAATTTGGATTTTGTACTGTAAAAATAGACAATGAATTGACTTTTAAAAAATCTAAAAAAATTGGGAAAAAATACCAGAACTTTTGGGCATGCTTATATATATGCATACATATGCTATTTTTGAGAGTATTTTGAGTATAAAAAAATATATGGGGAAAAATTGGGTATCAACAGCTGCCCTTCTTTACCCGAGGAGGATGAAAGAGTTGTCGGGTAAAGACAAGATGGCCAATTTTGACCGGAAACGGCGATTGTAAAAGAATTTTGACCACGCTCTAGTTTCTGAGCTGCCTACATATCCCTGGTTTTACAGGAATCATGCCATATGTAGTTCAGGGACCATTGACGGAATGTGTTGATGGAGATTCGAAAAGACGGACGCGATAGTCAGATTTAAATAGGTGTTTGGAGTTAAACAAGTTGCGGAGAACAGGAGCAGGATCGCTCTTGCTGAGGCGGCCGTTTGCTAGCCGGTGTACCTACAAATGAGCAATGCTGCGTATACTGTGCATAATTAAAACATGATGCAAGTTCCCATTGGATCATGAATGTTGTCTTCGGACGGTTAGGATGTCGTCCTCAGACTATGATGTCCTGGGCCATGAAGAGCATAAAAGTAAAGATTCGCAGGCCATGAAATGGTGTTCTCGGGCTTTGCAGATGGTGCCTCCGAGCTATGACGCCTTTGAATAAGTTGGCGATCTTTCAGCCCATGAAAAGGTGGCAATCTTTCAGCCGAATGAATGCAAAGAGTGGCGATCTTTCATCCAGAGTGTGAATTTAAATGCGGGTGGAAATATTTCAACCGAATGAATGCAAAGAATGGCGATCTTTCAGCCAGAGCAAGAATTTAAATGCAGGTGGCGATATTTCAACCGTTCGAAAAGATAAATAGGCGATATTTCAGCCATGCAGGATGGAGGTAGAGCTTAACCTCGGAAGGCAGAAAGGTAGCCTTATCCAAAGATGCAGATGGAGACAAAGCTTAGTCTCGAAAGGCAGATAAGTAGCCTTATGCAGGATGGAGGTAGAGCTTAACCTCGGAAGGCAGAAATGTAGCCTTATGCAAAAATGCAGATAAAGATAGAGCTTAGTCTCGAAAGGCAGATAAGTAGCCTTATGCAGAATGGAGGTAGAAAACCTCGGAAGGCAGAAAATTAGCCTTATACAAAATACAGATGGATACAAAGCTTAGTATCGAAAGGCAGATAAGGTAGCCTTATGAAGGATGGAGGTAGAGCTTAACCTCGGAAGGCAGAAAAGTAGCCTTATGCAAAATGCAGATGGATACAGAGCTTAGTCTCGAAAGGCATATAAGGTAGCCTTATGCAAAAATGCAGATGGAGACAAAGCTTAGTCTCGAAAGGCAGATAAGGTAGCCTTATGAAAAAATGCAGATGGAGACAGAGCTTAGTCTCGAAAGGCAGATAGGTAGCTTTATACAGGATGGAGGTACAGCTTAACCTTGGAAGGCAGAAAGGTAGCCTTATGCAAAATACAGATAAAGACAGAAATTAGTCTTGAAAGGCAGATGAATAGCCTTATGCAATGCAGGAACGTAAAGAAATGAACAGTAGTAAGTTCTCTTAGCTGATAGATGGTTGTGATATCGTGACTGTTGGGGAATGTTGGGTGTAGATAGTAGACTTGTGAATGAGCGATCATTTTGAGAGTTTTAACCGTGAAAAGTGAATGCGTTCAATGATTTGCGACCTGAGTGTCTACATTCAAAGAAAAATCGTGAGTTCTGTAGAGGGGAGAAGGTTAGTTCGTAGCCCCTAGCTCTTGACGTCGTGTATCATTGGGATAGCGTTTCTAAACGACAGCGATTCCAACAATATTTATGCATGACTTAGTATAATGTAAGTACATATCTGAAAAACAATTTTATTTTGGATGAAGCAACGATTGCAACGTGGTTCGAATGACACGGCAACCTTGCTTGTTCCGAAATTTTGAGGGTCCTCCTCAAAATTCTGCCCCAGTTTACTGGGCTGGTGCCGCTGACAACTGTGTTGAATAACTGAAAGCGGATCGACTCCAGAATTTTGAGGGTCCTCCTCAAAATTCTGCCCCAGTTTACTGTGTTGGTGCTGATGAGAAGACTGACTTCGGAATTTTGAGGGTCCTCCTCAAAATTTTGCCCCAGTTCCAATAGCGGGGGAAAATGGGATTTTTATTAAAATGTGACCGAACCCATAGGGCTGCCTACGTATCCCCTCTTAAACGGGAATCAGGTCAGGCGTAGTTCAAATTACATCATGGAGAAAAAGCATATGATCACATGTAGTATCGTTTCACTGCGTCTGAGTTGATTGGCTTCGGCCAGACTTCTCCGTCCATTTTTGCAAGAATAAGGGTTCCTCCGGTTAGAACCCGATGAACCATGTATGGTCCTTGCCAATTGGGAGAGAATTTCCCTTTGGCCTCATCTTGATATGGAAATATCTTCTTCAGCACCAGCTGCCGTGGTGTAAACTTTCTCGGCTTAACTCTCTTGTTGAAGGCTCTAGACATTCTGTTCTGATATAATTGACCGTGGCAAACTGCATTCATTCTCTTTCCATCTATAAGGGCTAACTGCTCGTAGAGACTTTGTACCCATTCTGCGTCGTCTAGCTCTTCTTCTTGTATAATACTCAAGGAGGGAATTTCTACCTCGGCGGGAATGACCGCTTCTGTAACATAAACCAGCATGTAGGGAGTTACCCCGGTCAATGTAGGGACTGTGGTACGATAACCCAATAAGGTGAACGATAATTTCTCATGCCACTGCTTGTGCCTTTCAATCATCTTCCTTAGTATCTTCTTGATGTTCTTATTGGCTGCTTCTACAACTCCATTCATTTGAGGTCTATAAGCTGTAGAGTTCTTATGTTTGATCTTGAAAGTCTCACACATTGATTTCGTCAGGTTGCTATTGAGGTTGGAACCATTGTCAGTGGTGATTGATTCTGGAATTCCGAACCGACAAACCATACGGTTGCGGACGAAATCTGCTATAACTTTCTTGGTTACTGCTTTGTATGATGTTGCTTCGACCCATTTAGTAAAGTAATCAATTGCCACTAAGATGAAGTTGTGCCCGTTTGATGCGGCAGGTTCGATTGGTCTAATGACATCCATTCCCCATGCGACAAACGACCATGGTGAGCTTGTTGCATTAAGCTCGTTTGGAGTTACTTATATCATATCTATATGTATCTGACAATGATGGCACCTTCGAACATACTGGATGCAGTCTGTTTCCATAGTCATCCAAAAATACCCTGCTCGGAGTATCTTCTTTGCCAAAATAAAGCCATTCATGTGCGGTCCACATGTTCCTACATGCACTTCATCTAATAGCTTGGTTGCTTCTCTCACATCGACACACCTTAACAAACCTAGATCGGGAGTCCTCCTGTATAGGATTCCTCCGCTGTGAAAGAAATTATTAGATAACCTCTGAAGCGTGCGCTTCTGAGTAGCATTGGCAAGCTTTGGGTATTCTCCTGTTGTCAAGTATTCTTTGAGGTAGTGGAACCATGGCTTCCCATCGGCTTCTTCCTCAACGTAAGCATAGTAAGTTGGCTGGCCATGAATCTTGACCTAAATGGGGTCAATGAAATTCGTATCTGAATGCTGTATCATGGATGACAAAGTGTCTAGTGCATCGGCGAACTCATTCTGTATTATTGGAACATGCTGAAATTCCGTTTTTCTGAATCTCTTCCTCAAATCCTGTATGTGATGTAGGTAAGGGAGTATCTTAGGATTCTTGGTTGCCCATTCCTCTCAAACCTGATGTATGAGTAAGTTTGAGTCTCCAATCACTAGTAGCTCCTGAACGTTCATGTCGATGGCTAGTTTGAGCCCTAAAATGCAGGCTACATATTCGGCCATGTTGTTGGTGCACGGGAACCTGAGCTTGGCGGATACTGGGTAATGCTGACCGGTTTCTAATACCAGGACTACTCCTATGGCAACTCCTTTGAAATTCGCAGCTCCGTCGAAAAGCATCCTCCAACCGTCATAGGATTCTGCAATGTCTTCTCCTATGAAAGATACCTCTTCATCAGGAAAATACATCTTTAGAGGTTCGTATTCTCCTCCCACGGAATCCTTGGTGAGGTGGTCTTCCAAAGCTTTCCCTTTGACTGCCTTCTAAGTAATATAAACAATGTCGAACTCGCTTAACAGGATTTGACATTTGGCGAGCTTGCCGGCAAGCATGGGATTCTGAAAGATATACTTTAACGGATCCATCCTAAATATGAGATAAGTGGTGTAAGCATAGAAATAGTGCCTCAACTTCTGAGTTACCCAGGTCAGAGCACAACATGTGCGTTCTAATAAAGAATACCGAGCCTCATACGAAGTAAACTTCTTGCTGAGGTAGTAGATGGCTTGCTCCTTTCTTCCGGTTTCATCATGTTGTCCTAAAACATAACCGAACGCTCCATCCAATACTGCGAGATAAAGTAATAGGGGTCTCTCTGGCTCAGGCGGAACCAAGATCGGCAGCGTGGACAAGTATTCCTTGATTCTATCAAAATCCTTTTGACAATCATCAGTCCATTTGGTGACAGCATCCTTCTTAAGCATCTTGAAGATAGGTTCACAAATGACAGTGGATTGAGCTATGAATCAGCTTATATAATTGAGCCTTCCCAGAAAGCTCATCACATCCTTCTTGTTCCTTGGCGGTGGCAACTCTTTAATGGACTTGACCTTTGATGGATCCAATTCTATTCCTCGGCGACTCACAATGAAACCCAATAGCTTTCCAGCAGGAACCCCGAATGCACACTTGGCGGGATTCAGTTTCAAGTTGTACCTCCTCAATCTGTTGAAGAATTTTCTCAGGTCTTCCATATGATCTGCAGCTTTCTTAGATTTGATGACATCATCCATATACACCTCGATCTCTTTATGTATCAAGTCATGAAAGATAGTAGTCATGTCCCTCATGTAGGTGGCACCAGCATTCTTCAAACCAAATGGCATCATTCTGTAACAGTACATCCCCCATGGTGTGATGAACGTCGTTTTCTCTGCATCTTCTTCATCCATCCATATCTGATGGTACCCAGCAAAACAATCAACGAATGACTGCAGTTCATGCTTGGTGCAGTTGTCAATTAGGATGTGTATATTTGGCAAGCGGAAGTCGTCTTTGGGACTAGCCCGGTTGAGATCCCGGTAGTCGACACAGACTCTAACCTTCCCATCTTTCTTTGGTACTGGCACGATATTAGCTAACCATGTTGGATACTCTACCACCCTGAGAACCCTGGCTTTGACTTGCTTAGTAACCTCTTTTTTGATTTTCAAACTCATGTCTGGCTTGAACTTTCTGAGCTTCTATTTTACTGGTGGGCATGTCGTATTTGTTAGCAACGTGTAAGCTACAATGGATGTGCTGAGACCAGTTATATCGTCATATGACCAGGCAAAAATGTCCTCATACTCTTTTAAGAACTCTGTGTACTCTTTCTTTTCTGATGACGACAAATGCACGCTGATGCGCGTTTCTTTGATATTCTCTATATCTCCCAAATTAACAACCTCAGTTTCATCCAAGTTCGACTTAGGTCTGTTCTCAAAGTTCTTGACCTCTCTGACAACCTCTTCTGGTATATCATCTTCCTCTCCTGAATCTATATCCGTTTATTGCATTGCCTCGATGTAAGTTACATTCGTCGGTTCATCATCAAGATATGTAATGGTAATGCTGTGTAAAATAAAGTAAATGATAGAGAAAAGTAATAAGAGCGAGATATAAAAATAAACTTGGAAAATTCTTTTGATTAAATTCATAACTGTTCGAAACATCGAAGCTCTTTTCAAAAGTAAAGACAATGCGGAAAAGTAAAATCAACTAAAAAGTAAAATGCGATGCATGGTGCGTCGTTTAGCCTTGCTACCCCGAAGCTTTCCGGGCACTGGTGGTCCTGACTGACCAATTGTTGAGGCGTTCCCCTCAGTTCACAGCTTGAATGGAAGGGCCTTCCTCCCCTTCTTCCTCGAAGATAACACAACAGTCCATATCATCTCCCAGAAATAGGTTCTTTATCGCTGCCAGTGTTTCGTCTTCCTCTGATCCATCTATAATGTCAGCAGGCTGAAAGGTATGCTCCGGTTGAGGTATAGGGTGCTCTAGTGGATAATAGGGACCACGCCATGGTGGTGACCATTCATTGAACTCTTTCCAGGTGTACTCATACCCTAGGCCAAAAGTAGTACCGTGCTTCTTCAGCTTGATGGATTTGGTGATACCCAGGAGATTCTTGCCAAGTCCTTTATCGGGTTCATACCCGCTCCAATTTAGGATGCTCTCAAACTTGTTACCCTACCACTTGTCTTTGTCTATGGCATTAACTCGCTCGATGTGATGGTATGTTTCTCCGCCTATTCTTCTTCTACCTCCGATCATTGGGATGGTTTGGCGACTGTATATAGGGTTGCTACTGTCGCCATGAATGATCACTTCCTGATGATTCCATTCAAACTTCACTGCTTGATGTAGGGCTGATGCCACAGCCCCAGCAGCGTGGATCCAGGGTCGTCCCAGCAATAAATTGTAGGATGCTGGCACGTCTATGACTTGGAAGTCAACATCGAACCAGGTAGGCCCCATTTGTAGACACATGCTAATTTCCCCAATGGTAGATCTTTGAGACCCATAAAAAGCTTTAACATTGATAGCCCCATATTTGATCTCATGCAAACCTTTCCCCAATGTTTTGAGAGTCACTAGCGGACAAATGTTGAGGCTAGATCCCCCGTCGACCAGGATCCTGGTGATGAAATAATCTTTACATTGCAGAGTGATATGAAATGACTTGTTGTGACTAAGTCCTTTTGGTGGTAACTCATCCTCGTGGAAGGTCATCTTGTGACTTTCCAACAATTTTCCTACCATATTTGCCATTTCACCTCCGGTTATGTTGCTGGGAACATAAGCTTCACTCAATATCTTCATCAAGGCATTTTTATGTGCCTCAGAGCTTTGAAGAAGAGCCAGGATGGAAATCTGCACTGGTGTTTTGTTCAGTTGATCAACGACAGAGTATTCCTTGGCTTCTATTTTCCTCCAAAGGTCATCGGGTCCAGTTTCAACAGGCCGCCCGGAGGCCTGCTTGCTGGACTCAGCTAAATGTTCTGGAGTGTATACCCTGCCAGTTCTAGTCATGCCCTGTGCGGAGATCACTTCTCCAGTATATGTTTTCCCTTTTCTCCAAGTTTCCGCTGTGTAATCCCAAGGTATGGCATTTGACTTGAACATGGTCACGTCTGTCATGGAAACCAGAATTGGCACCCTTGGAGGTAACACAGCAACTTCAAATGGTGCAGGTGATTTTGGAACTCCGAACTCGACCTCAATTGGTTTTGGCGCCTTTGCAGGAGGCACTTCAAACTCGAGTGGTACATACACATTTACCACATTACCCTCAGAGGGCTGGATCTGAACAACAATGGTATTGAGGGTAACCGTCGGCTTCTGAGGCTCATCTCCTTCGGCAATCAATCCGATTGACCCTTTGGGGTCCCAATCATCCTCTATCTCGATCATATGGATGCCTCCACCTTTGTGGTCAGGCAGAGGGTTGTTGCGGACATTGGGAGAGGGCTGCCTTGCCACAATGACCTTGTTATCAATCAAATTCTGAATCTTATCTTTCAACGAGCGACACTCGTCGATGGTATGGTCTTTCATTCCGGAATGGTATGTGCAAGTTTTGTTTGGATTGACCCACTGGAAGGGATTTTCTGGAGTTATGGCTGAGATAGGAGTAACATAATCGGTTGTTTTTGAGTTTTTCATATAGTTGGTCGATTGGCTCGAAATTGGGAGGTTTGTACCCCTCTGGAAGCTCAACATCTATCTGAACACAAAGATCTTCATAGTTTAACCCTTCAACACCTTTTCTACCCTCGACACCTTGGACCCGGCTAGTCAACTTCTTGAGTTCGGCGGCTAAATTCTTGATAAGGGAGTCCTTGTCATCTGATTCAGGTGCACTTGAGATTGGCTGGTTATAGTGGGGTGTAGTGTCCACAAAGATAGGGGTGTTATGGTTGTTTGTGGTGTTTTGTGGTTAGGGAATGAGCAGTGGAGTGTTGTTGCATGTGTTGCAAGCTTGGGTATTAGCAGTTTGTACTGGTGGCCATGGGGTTCTGGGTGTTGGCATCAACAGCGGCAAGAGTGATTGATAGGCTTACCAGGTTCCGGACTTGTTTTAATTCTTCCCTAAATCTCAGCAAAGTCTGCTCAAGGTGAGCGGCAGTTTCCTTGGTGATTGCAGTGTTCTGAGAAGTTTCCTCCATTTCCTTTCTAGCATCTGCATCTCCCATTTTGCCCTTGTTCCTGTTTCTTGTAGGAATCGGAGGAGGAGGAGGGCCCTTGGATCTTGTTGAGTATTCTGATGGTGCCAGAATGCACAAACTAACTTTTGGGAAGGGGAATAAAAAATAAAAGAAAAACAAAAAGGTAAAAAGTTAGTGCAGATTCTGAAAAAATAATATTGCGGTATTTAAACACGTTGTGCAGGAATATAAATTGTTTCCTAATTTGGGTGCCTCGTTGTGCCCGAGGTAGGCCTAGCCACAAGTTAAATTTGGAGAACTTATAATGCTAAATGCCTCATTTTATTGATAAAAAATAAGACGAGTCTAAAATGTAATCTGAAATAATAGAAAGATGTCACTAATGGCCAGTGGCCTTATTATATTAGGAAAGCAGGAAATAAAAGATCCTAACTACTTGGTCCCAGAAGGACCTTCCCTAGATTCGGTATTCTTGCCTCCCTCGTACAGCTGCATCAACTCGCGCAGTCCTAGCAGCAAATAGGCTCGAGCGAAATGTCTGCCTGCACTTCCCTCGGCATTTTGGCAGTCTTGAATTCTCTCCTTCGTCAGTGTAGGTGCGGTAGGACTTTCTATGGCCAAACCTTTCATACTCGAAGTCAAATGGTATATAGGAATCTTTTAGGCAAGTCAGATCCGGATACTTCTTGAGTCCCATCATTTTGAGGAAACCCCTACCCTTGCGATTCTCTGGCATAAGTAGACCCGTAGTCTCCCAAGGAATTCCAGCTAGACCCCCTATTTCTTCTAGCAAAGGGGTCATTTCGAGGTCCCCGAAGTGAAAAACCGACCGATCACTGTCCCAGAATAGAGTTGCAGCCTCTATGATTTTGTTGTTAGGCTGGATTTCCAGAAGTGAGGGCAAATTCCCTAAGTACTTGCGGACAAGGGTCTGATCGCTGGCATGAAGATCCTCCCACCAACTTAGCAACCTTGGGTGAATGTTAGATACCATACCGAATCTGGGGATTTCGTGCCTCATTTTCTGCAAAACAAAGGGTTAGACCCAGACTCGACTATTTAAATCAATAATTAGCATAAAGGCATTTAGTTCTCCAAATAAATGCACACAAAGTGAAGGCGTTCGTTTGGGTTTCGAGGAAACCTGATGGACTTTGGTTTAGGCTATCTTAATGAGTCATTATGCGAACAACATAACTGACTCGGCTAAGTTAGACAGTTTAATAGAGTAAGGTTTCTATTTTTTTGATGTGCTAGACAAGATACCCTTGAGCGGACAACTCAAGAGGGAAAGGCGCGGAACCGTCGACTACACCGTTGATCGACTGGTTCTACCGCAAATATACCTTTGCCACATTTAGGGGGTTATAATATCGGAAGGGCGCAACCACTCATTACAAGCGTTGCTATAGGATTTGTTTTGGCATGAGTGGAACATGATGTTGAAGATGCAGTTACAAAAATGAAGCAAATTGCATGTATTTTCACGTTCATACAGTAAAAGATTACAGTAAATGCTCAAAATTACAATGGTATTAAAATAGTAATAAAGCAGTAAAGGGAGAAATTAAAAGAAAGGGAAAACATGAAGAGCCAAGTCAGTAGTCATGATGAAATAATTAACGGTGGGAAATAAAAGCAATTAAGGAAGCAATAAAGTCACAAGAGCATGTAATGGTAAAAGTATTAAAAAAATTCCCCAGCAGAGTCACCATGCTATTGACACCCCCATTTTTCCCCCTTCTTTAAAAAATAAAGAAATCGGATTTACGACATTATGGTCAAAACAACTCTTATTCCCTTATGAGGAATCGGGTTATGGAATTTGAAGAGTCGCCACCTAATGATTATAGTGCATTAGGACATTTTAAAGAGAAGAAGCGATTTTGAAAGAAAAACCAGAGTTCGGGTAAGGGCTTGAGATTATCTCGAGGGGAAGGTGTTAGGCACCCCTCAAGATCCACTAGTATGGTTCTCGGCCATGCTTTAATTGTGACTTTAAAAGGAAGTGAGAGAAAATAAGTAAAGCTTTGCACATAAGAATCACGAATAAGTTTCAAGTTTTGAAAAGGGTAAAGAAGACAGAAAGAGATAGTTTTTTAGAAAAAAAAGGAATCAATTTGAAGAACAGAATTAAAGAAGACACTACAAATAAAAGGAAAAGAAAGGGGGGGAGGGGGTCCTAGGTTTATACAAAATATGGATCACATCAATGCAATACCCAGCAATCACTCCTCAAAAGAGGGGTCGCACGAGATATTAGCGCACCGGTCATCATATCCATATTCTACCCTTCCCACTCCATTAAGGTATCTAAACGCGATTAGTCTCGTTTAGTTATTGCATGCTAGTACCCGTCCCAACCTATCAGTCCCGAGGTATTAGGACTTCTAATCCTAAAGGGGAAGAAAAGGGGTAAGGCATATATGGGGTTTAAAGGACAAAATACTAATTTCGACAACCAAAACAAATAGCAAGTAAGGGGATTGACAAACAAACATGCAAGGCTCATAAAATCCCATAAGTCATATAGCATATAGTTTAGCCTGCCTTGCACATTCTGGTTTGGTCTTTAAATTAAAACTTAAGCGGCGGACGAACTAGTTTAACACATAGAATCAGATAAAAAGTCTGCATTAGGCAAATCAGATCCAATTATCATAGATTGAAGTATTTTAAACGAGTTATTCAGAAAAAGTGTTGATTCTAGACAAGAGCCTAATGCAGAAGAGTTAAAACAGGGAGTTGAAAAAATTACAGAAATTCATAAATGACTTTAAAATCAGCAGATTTGTTTGAGTGAAAATACAGTAGAAGAAAGGTTTTCAAAAGTGAAAATACAGAAAGAGTGAGTTAAAAGATTGTTCTGAAAGATAGCTTCAAAAGATGAATAGAATTTGGGCAGAAGATTTAAAGGGATTATCTCGGACAGATTTGCAGAATTTTTAAAAGCATTACAGATTTATAGGAGTTTTTATTGAAAAAATGTTATATTGAACGTTAATGCCAGTTAATAAGTTGTTGTTACTTAAATAGATTTTGGGACGAAACCTCTATAGACAGACTTGGAAACTTATTACAGAATTGGTAAACAGACGGCATATTTGATTATCCTACAGTTTTGCCTAACGCGTATGCATTTCCTCTAGACATGGTTTCTATATGCAAATTCTTACATGAATATTAAGTCCTATAGGTAGGGTTTCTAATGATTTGCAAGATGATAAAGCATTAAACCCTATAGGCAAATTTTCTAGATGACTAGATTATGCATATTATGCATTAAATTCTATAGACATAGTATCTAGTTGATCGAGTTAAAACGTTAAACTTATAGACATGATATCTAGGTGATTAAAACATTAACACTATAAGCATGGTATCTAGGTGACTGAATTACAACATTAAACCTATAGGCATGATATTTACCCTTTTATTGATGCAAAAAGTAAACCCCTTCCACACCCTTTTTACTATATCTCCCACATGTTTTTTTTTTTAAAAAATATTACAGAATCAGAAGAAAGAAAGAAAATGATTAAAAATACATCATAGCCTACAGCTAGATCCAAGTAGCCTAATTAAATCTTTATGTCCAACAACATGCGTTTAACCAATTCCGGGTTCCAGATTTCCAAGGCCTTCTCTCACCCAAAGTGTTTCAAAGTTCCAAGGAGCCTCAAGGACTCCAGGCAATGCTTACACGCTGGATAACAATTGTTATAACAGAATAGTGCAGTATGGAATTGCCAGCCCTCAGGCATCCAAGTTCAGAGGGAGCTCGAGGGTCCCAAAGCATGGCTTACCAAAGGGAGGAGAACTTAGAAACTAGGAATAAGTGCAAAGTGAGAGAGCAGTTAGGGAGCCATAGCAGAGGGTGGTCATACCCAGCCAATGGGCAGAGATTGGCACACCCCTGACCATCTGCTTGGCCAACAAATAAAGAGCAGACTTTTAGAAGTCAAACTTGGGTTTGGATGGTGATTAGGGCACCACCAGTCCTGAGTTAAGGCTCAGCACATAAGGGGGAAAGGGAATGGGCATTGATTTGAGTAGAGGTTCAAGACAACCTGATTCTAAGTCATGACTGGCAATAATATAATGCCAACATGACTCAGAATTGCACTCACACATAAGAAGGGGGTCAAAGGGATAGGGAATCATATAAGAAAGCATTTACAGAAACATGAGGAAAGCAAGAAAGCACAACAGACTTAATGATGCAGAAACATAATGAAAGAGAGCATGACAGACTAGGATGAACACATAGTGAAGAATGCATAACAGAAGAGGAGAAGTAAACACATAGTTTGGAGGGTATTATTTAATTAGAATGACATACCAGTTGCAAGCTTTAGAACAACAGAATAGTAGAAGCAAGTAACAGCCGGAAGTCAACAGGAGCAGGCTCAGAAACTTTAGCAAATATTTGAGAGTTCCAGAGTGACTCAAAGGTATTTCAGACAGTAGAAGAGAGAGGAGCACAGTACTTAGTATCATAAATAGGGGTAGTAATAGAGAAGGTATTTGAAATTGTGTAGTGAAAAGTATTCGAAGTATTTTAAATTCAGAAGTGTCTGTGTGTGTAATTTGAAGTGTTTGTAAGGTTTGTCGTGTGTCTAGAAAGTTGTGCGTAGTGTCTTGTTTTTATAGTACAGAAAACGAGTAAGAAAAAAAGGCAAGAAAACAGTTTACAATCAATCACAGAAGGTCTCCCTAAGGTTAAGGGATTTGATTTCAAACGGGCATGAGACAATTAAGGAAAGATGAATAATTAGAAACCTTTCCAAAGTAACATAACACACGTAAATACATAGGGAGTATTTAAGGCAAGAATCCTATGGTACATGATTTGTGAGAAATAAGGCAAGTAGGTCAACCAAACAGCCAGTAAAAGCTTTGTTCGAATAAACATAGTCAGAAAAAAAAAGGTGAGGAAAAGTTCAACTGGAAAATCAATAACCAATCAATCGAGCCTTATTAAAGGAGATTGGAATCAATTACAAGTTGGCAGAACCCTTTTGAAAGAAAAACCCTCATATATAAGCACACAAGCGTCAAGCAAGAAAGAAAAGGTTGGCATAGACAGTCTCAAAATCATAAGCGAAACATTCCAGTTCAGTCTAGGGTTTCAAATTCGAGTAGGGTACAGAAAGGAGAGGGCAAGCCATCGAACAGACTCAGAGAGTCTCTTGAGAAAGCACATAGATATAATGGCATGTTCGAAGCAACAAAGCATGTTCAAGAAAAGCTCAGAACTCAAGCAAGTTCAAGATAGAATAGAGGTGACATAGAACTTAAGAAATAGTAGGCGAAATAGGTCTAGAACTCAAACAAAAGTCCAGTAAAGGCAAACAAAAGCTCAGTAAGAAAATGGTAAAGGAATACATAAGCTAGACATGTGAAAGCATGTTGTAGAAATAGTAGAAGTGATAACAGAGCACAAGTAGAAGAACATGCATATTAACGAAAAAACATAAGAACATAAGAGAAAATATGCACAAGCGAATACACATAAGAACAAAGCATATACAGGCAGATTCACATAAAGAAATAAGAAGAAGAAGAAGAAACAGAAATCGTTTTAAAAGTTTTGGAAACCCTAAATTAAAACTGACTAATTTTGAAAAGAGAAATTTGGGAAAAAGCTTTGAAACCTTGAGTACACCACAGATCTATCACAAAATATAAGAAAATAAAGAGAGAAAGAACCTCGAACAGCTTTTAGGGTTTCTCAAAAACCCTAGAAACGAGAAGTCTTGGAAAGGAACTGGCCTGGAACAGGTCTGGACCATATCTAGGCTCTTGAGGCTCGAACACGTCGGAATGGAGCTGGAGAAGCCACATGAACACAAATCGGTGGAGGATCTGAATAGGCCTCGTTGAGGTTGAACCTCGAAAGCCTTGAATAGCCGCGATTTGGGGTGAAGGGAAGTGAGCACAGGCTGTCTATGGCCTGAGTAGCCATGGACTCCGGCGAGAACTGGCCGGAGAAGACGTCAGAGGTGGCTAGGGTTTCGAGTGTTAGAGAGAGTTTGAGAGAAAAAAGGGGTTTGAGGGCGGCGGTCTAAATGGAAATGAGAATAGGGTTAGGGTAGTTTTAAATTAAGAAGGAAAGGAAGGATGTGGGCCGTTGATCAAAATGATCAACGGCCAGGATTAAATGATCCCAACGGGCGGGTTTCGACAGAACAGGTAAAAAAATGGAATTGGGTCGTCAATTTGGGGGCCTGATTTGGGGTCAATTAGGGTGCAATTTTGGCTAAATTTGTAATGAAATAGGGCCAGATTTTAAATAGCCACTTCTCCCCATTTTGTTTTATAAAAAATAATAAAAATATTTCTGAAACAAATTGAAGGTGCTAAATTAATAAATAATATATAAATATTAAATTAAAAATACTGGAACTAATTTTATAAATATAAAATGCTATGAATTACACAATAGGCCATAATTGCAATTATATGCAATTTGGTTTTAAAAATACCAAATAAATTGGTAAAAATATGCAACAATCACCTTAATTATATTTTGGTATAAATATGAGAATGAAATAAGTTATTCACCAAAAAATGATAATTTTGGAGATAATTTGGATTTTGTACTGTAAAAATAGACAGTGAATTGACTTTTAAAAAATCTAAAAAAATTGGAAAAAATACCAGAACTTTTGGGCATGCTTATATATGCATACATATGCTATTTTTGAAAGTATTTTGAGTATAAAAAATATATGGGGAAAAATTGGGTATCAACATTCGCCTATTCTGAAGGCCAATTAATTCCGACCATGCCATTAAGACTTTTCGGGTAGTGTACAGGGTCACTTTGCAGTCATGTCATATGAATGGCACTGTCATACATCGCTCGAGAGCTATCGAGATGCCCACATTGATCTAGCCTCAAGATGGTGCCCGATCTCGTGGAACTCTGTTATTACAAGTATGGACTCTAAAAGAGATATCAACCTAGCCTCGAGATGGCGTCCGATCTCGAGGATGTCAGTTACTCCAAGTATGGGCTCCAATGAGCCAACATCAAAATTCAAATATTAACTTTGCATAAGCACTGAAAAATAAGATTTAAAGACTTGAAGAAAAGAAATCTTTTTGCATTCCCAAAAATACATTTACAAAGGGTATCTTTACAAAGCCCCCGATGAAGTCATATACAAAAAGAAAGAAAAGGAGAAGCAGAGCTGACGACGCGAGTCTATTCTTCACCCTTACTATTGTTTGAATCACTTTCGGAACCCTCATCCAAAGTAGTTGAAGGTGCTGATTCTTCCTCCAAGGCTCTGGCTTTCTCTTTCTCAGTAGAGAGAACGACACCTTTGGTGCTTTCTTCCTCAAAGGATTTCCTCGTAGCTCACAAACGAGCATGAGCAATGGCCTAATCCAGCTTCTGCTCGGCCTTTTTGGATGTCTCTCTGGCTCGATCGTTTGCAATAGCGGCATATCTCTTGTGTGAGGATAAATGTTAATCATCCTCAGACTTGGCCACATATAATGCATTGTCCTCCTTCTAAGCACTTCAAAGAAGATCCTATGTCGAGGCCAACTCTTCCTGCAAAAGGTCTTTCTCCGAGGTCACGGCCTTATTCTACCTCTTCAGCTCGAGGATCTCCGTATCCTTGGCTGCAACCTGTTCCTAAAGTCGCCCAATCTGCAAAGGCGAATCAAGATAGTGAGCATCAAGTTATAAGAATACAAATATGAACTCATGAATGTCGTGTTACCCGCTCAGCAAAGGTAGTCCGTTCTTGGTGCAGTCTCTCCAGACTCGCCTGAAGCTCACTCAACTCATTTTCCCTTTGGGTAGAGGAAGCCTTCGACTTATTTAGCTATGAGGTGAGATTTTCGAGCTCCTCCACACGGCATAAAAGCTCATCAGGAAGTTTAGAAAAGGTGTGATCATACAATTTCTTGACCTACAACAAAATAGAGAAGTTAGAAAGTTTAGGGTAAAAATTTGAAACGCAAATGGTATGTCGAAAACATCACCTGCTTTTGAATCCTCTCAGCCTCCTCGAGAGCGAAGGGATCATCGATATCTGTGTGCACGTCGACACCGACGAAGTACTCCTTGAACATATCATCCTCTACCTAAGAGGCCCCTACATAGGAAGCACCCATATTCTGGGCATCCCTTATTTCCCCTAGACAAAATGAAGGTCCTGATTCAAAGCTGCCCACGGATCAATTTCTATAAGGGTTTCTTCTATACATCAAAAAATTTTGAATTCAAGCCCTCCAAAATCGCCAGCCGAGCATTTGCCGGCAGGGACTATACCATGTCCAACTTGAAGCTCGGGGACTGCGTCCAAACCCTCCTCGAGGGTCTCTGGAGCACGAGTTTAGTCCACATCGGCCACCCTGAACTCAGCGGCCTTCCACCAAACAACTAGTGGAGCATCAGCACTCCATCTTACTCTTTGCACCAAAGGGCGATTTCCATCATCATCATCTTCGTCTTCAGTACGAAGACTTGCTGTAGCAGTAAAATTAAAGACCGCGGCGTCTGTCTGAGGCCTGTGGACCTTCGGTTTCTTTGATTTTGGAGACTCGATCGACGCCTTCTTCTTACTCTTGTCGGGTTCTGAATCTTCTTCGTCACCAGGAGGACGCGGTCTCACTGACACGCCTTCCCTGAGGCCTACACAGGCATGATGTATTAAACTTACCGCCACAAAGAATACTCATAAGAAACTTGGTAATGACAACAACGCAAGCATACCGTGATTCTTGGCCAACCACCGGATTTTAGCCAAATCGTGCCAAACACGCTCGATGTATGGAAAAGCAGAGTCTAATAATTTGATCAATCCAGGAAGGTTCTGAACCACGCTGGGGAACCAAACAGCTGCTACATAATCAAACGAAGATCATTTCAGAAGAAGAAGAAGAAGAAGAGGCAATAAAATGTGCTCGATGTAGGGACACTTACGCTTCATGTTCCACTCCTCCGGGAATGCCATCCTATCAACAGGGATGATGTATGAGCTTCTTACTCTGACAAACCAGCTCATCCATCCTCGGTTTTTTTACTCATCGATGCTCGCAAAGAATGTCTTGGCGGATCGAGGGTGAAGCTTGATTAAACCCCCTCGGAAGAAACGGGGGTTGTACAATCTGATCAAATGGTCGAGTTGAAGGCCATTCCCTCGATCCAGTTAGAGAAATATCTGAGAATGTAAACAATCCTCCAGAAAAAAGGATAGATATGACTGAGTGTCACTCGGTACTGATGACAAAAGTCAAAAATCACTGGATCTATCGGTGGGGAAGAAGAAACTATATGGCCTAGAGTGAAGGGGTATGTGTATACGCTGAGGAAACCAGTTTGTGTGCTATTATGTTTTCCTTAGTTTTGTTGATCTCTACTTGCACTGCATCCCCCCATCGACAATCTATAGTTACTCGCTTCATGTCGGTTACCACACTGATGTACCAAGACATGGGCTCACATCGGCCCGGTATAGAAGGGGGTTTTTCAATGGTAAAATCAAAAACCGTATCGAAGTGGCCAAAGATACATTGCGCAATACTTGGAGGTGTTTTTGGTTTACCCTTGGAAGGGCGTGATGAAGAGGTGGTGACCTCTTTTTGAGGTACCATTTTAGAGGTTTTAGCCATAACCATAACAATGTTTCTAAGAAAGAAAATGAAGAGGCAAGCACAGAGAGGAGATGAATGGAGAAGATGGTGAACTTAGCTTTGAAAACATAGAGATATTGTAAAAGTATGAATAACAAACAGTTTAGGTATTTATAGAACCCATTTGGGCAACATTTGAGAAGCGCAAGAGTCGAACCAATAACGGTTCATGGGCTTCTCGATAATTGTGCTGACGACGACCTCTACGCAGCTTTTGAGTCATGTAATATAATGCTCTGACGGGCTGACATCATGATGGAAGTATCGAAGAGGCAATAATTCAAGACCATTTCTTATTATTCTACTCTAAAAAATGCGGGGACTATCTATATACGGCTAAAATCAGAGAGTCTAGTTTTATGACCCTTATGACAAATCATAACCCATCTCTAGAAGGCTCAAGGCATAGCTCGATGTTCGATCCCAAGGGTTCCCTATGTTCGACCTTGGGGAAGTACAAATCGGTGGCTATGATGGACAAGCGGGAAATTCCCAAGGCACGTTATTCGAGCTGACCAGGTCGACAAGAATAGTACAAGTCCGTACCGTGACATTAAATGGTTGTACCAGCCGCATATCTTTATAATAAATGCACTTGTACTATGTTGGGATTCTCCCTCCTATATAAAGAGGACTCTTATCATTTTGTAAAGGACATGATATTCAATACAAGAACAAGAACATCCTTTGCTCTTGTTGTGCCCCAACCTCGGGAGGCGCGACCGATGGTTAATCGAGTGACCCCAACTGAGAAATCCTTATCGAACACTACCTACCCAACTCAATACGAATAAGGGGACCATGCTTTCATTTATTCAACAAAGGAAGATAGTATATTCGGCATTTTAGTTCATTTTATATCACCACATTAGACTATAGATAAGTTATTTTCCAAAGTTCTCATAGAGATACAATTCATAGGCAACATAAGTTTAGAATTACAACATAGTTCGCACACCCATTTGACACCCACATCTGACCCATATATATGTCTACGGAGCCTCTAAGGATACAAAAGATTAATGTGACAACCCCGACAACAAGGCCCCGGCTATACCCCAAAAGTGAAAGTCCAAAAAGGCAAGAGATGTGCAATACTGCCCCTTGAAGGATAAGGGGGCTCACCAAGATCTTGAGGAGAAAGATGCTCTACTACACATGATCGACACTATCCGCTTTGGAGCCACCTACATTCATTTAAAAATGTAGCACCCCCGGCGAAAGGGACGTTAGTACCATGGAATAGTACTAGTATGTATAACTAAACACCATTTTACTAGAAAGAACTACCAAGCAATGACAAGTAAATCACATGAGTGAATCAAATATGTAATTCATAGAACCTTTCACATAATTTTCATAACTTATTTTGGGGCATTTCTTTCATACGTTCATCACTTTTCTCAATACCACAGCTATCTTGAGCGGAGTCTGATCACGACCCGATTGACTAGGTTGCCTCATTTGAGGCATATATCTCAATCACTATTTCATTTCCCTTGTCCGGAATTCGATATCAGTACATCACCGCCATGTGTACAGTATGGTGTCCGATCACGGCCCGATCGGCTAGGCCTCCTTACTTAGGCGTGGTCTCTTTCCCATTAATCATCTCACTTCAATCAATTATCTTTCATGTATCAATTCAATTCATGGGCACTTTGGGCCATACTTACCACATCATTTTCCCTTTCAGTATTCACCTTGCAAGTGTGATCATAGGCACATACGAAAGTAATTCAAGTTGTAAGCACATGTAAGTGTTCACATAGTTAGCATGAAAATTCTCAGTTTTGAATCTTTGGCTTATGGCCCACACATTTCAACACATGATGGTATACTTCATACTTCATTAAATATCAAGAATAGTACATTACTCACATTTGGGGCACATCTTTCGTGTATGTGTATATATAAATTGTAAATCAATCAATGTGAAACAATAATCAGTACACCAACCAATTCAAATCTTACCACACTTTTGTAAATACCAACGGAGCTCAATTTCTAATAAAAGGGGGTTTTAGCCATACATACCTCAATATAGCTCTCCTTACTCTTTACAAATTCCGGAATTCTTATCACTTTGATCTATGATACAAGAATTACAAATTAAACCTGAAATTAGAGACGAGGTTGAGATTCTAGCTTGGTTCAAGCATAATATCGAACACTTGAGGTGCATTATGATCTTAGGCCCTTTTGAGAGGAATTTCTATCATTCTATACCCCCAATTGCCATCTATTTAGTTTACTACTTTCCAATACTCTATGTTGTGGTATGCATGCAAGAGATTCATTTTTATACTCATGAATTACTTCCCTAATGACCCCATATAGTTAAGTATACAAATATGAGCTGAAGTGATGGAGCCTTACCTCTTGGGATGAAGATTTAAGAGCCTTCACTTGATTAGCTTCAAGGATTTAGCAAGATTCTAAGGAGTAATTTGATGGGGAGAACTTTCTCTCACTTAGACCCCTCTCTCACTCTAGAAATGTCCAGAAAATGCTCAAAATGAGCTATAATGCCAAATATAACGATAGGGGCGTCGGGTTAAAAATTAGAAAATTGGAGCCCCGAGTCGAATCTGCTATCGCAAATAGTGGAAATACAGGCCGCATATTAGACCGCAAAAAGGCTCCCAAAACCTGAACATTCTATTTGGGTATGCGATAGAAATGTGGTCCGTATACTCATTCTGTAGTCGCACAATGCACCGCAGAACTGACCTTCACAAAATCCCAAGGAAATTATGCGACGACTATGCGGTCCGCATATTGGTTATGTGATCGCATAATGGACTGCATTTTTAACCTCAAATTAGCTAACACACTGACTCACTCAGAGGCAAAAATGCAGTCTGCATACCTGATATGCGACCACATTCTAAACCGCATATTTGTACTTTTCTGGAAAACTTGATTCTTGTTTTTTATATGCATAGATCAGCTCAAAGGGTGAGTTTCTAACACCTGTCCCTAACTTAGCACTACGAGGTTCGGGTTTCGAGTGGAAATTTTCATGGGGCCTCACATCCTCCCCCACTTAAGATCATTCGTCCTCGAATGAGGATCAAGGTTCACTTACTAACAGTCTTAGTGTGATCTTCTGCTCTCTATAACCTGAAACAAATAGCCAGTCCCTAAATTTTAGCTAACTCCCTAATTTTCCGAAAATTTTGTCAGAGCTTCCTTTGTATTTAGGCCTATCCACCTGTCAGAGAGCGCTAGAATCGTATCCTAACAGTATAAACATATTTTATAAACATAATATAACTTGTACAACATCAACCAAGGTCGTATAGGCAATCACACTACCAAAAAGGGGACAGTTTTACATAGATCAAGCTAAAAAGATAAGAGTTCATAGGAGCTAAATGCATTAAAGCTGCTACACGACTATTCAAACAAATGAGGATACTTGTTTTTCATCTCATCCTCGACTTCCCAAGTAGCTTCCTCAACTTGCTAGTTCCGCCATAGTACTTTCACAGATGCAATTTCATTATTTCTCAATTTTCGAACCTGCCTATCAAGAATGGCAACTGGAACTTCTTCATACGATAGCTCCTCATTAACCTCAATAGTCTCAACTAGCACAATAGTTGACGGATCTCCCACTACCTTCCTCAACATAGACACATGAAAGACCGGGTGTACTAATGACATCTCGGGTGGTAGCTCAAGCTTGTATGCCACCTAACCAATCCTCTGAACGATCTTGTACGGTCCGAGATACCTTAGACTCAATTTTCCCTTCTTTCCGAACCGCATGATGACCTTCATAGGGGATACCTTCAGAAATACCCAATCATCTTCTTTGGACTCTAAATCTCTGCGACGAACATCCGAGTAAGACTTTTGGCGACTCTGGGTAGTTTTCAACCTTTCTTTAATCACCTTTACTTTCTCCATGGCCTGATGAGCGAGGTCCGGCCCTATCAACTCTGCTTCTCCAACCTCAAACCATCCAATGGGAGATCTACATCTCCTACCGTACAATGCCTCGAACGGTGCCATCTGGATACTAGCATGGAAACTGTTGTTGTAAGAAAATTCTATGAGTGGCAAATGGTTATCCCAACTACCTTTAAAATCAAGAGTACAAGCACGCAACATGTCTTCGAGCGTCTGAATAGTCCGTTCTGCTTGCCCATCAGTTTGTGGATGAAAAGCTGTGCTACGGTTTACCTGCATACCCAAACCTTGCTGAAATTTCTTCCAAAGGTTGGCCGTGAACTGAGCCCCTCGATCTGAAATAATTGAGACTAGAGTGACATGTAACCTGACTATTTCTTTGATATATATATATGAGCATACTATTTCACTGTGTCGGTAGATTTAACCGGCAAGAAATGCGCTGATTTCATGAGTCGGTCCACGATCACCTAAATTGAGTCGAACTTGCGCGGAGTGTGCGGCAGAACTACCACAAAATCCATATTGATCATATCCTGTTTCCACATTGGAATTTCTATGTTTTGAGACAATCCATCGAGCCTTTAATGTTCGGCCTTTACTTGCTGACAATTCGGACACTTTGCCACAAAATCTGCCATATCTTTTTTCATGTCGTTCCACCAATAAATTTCCTTAAGATCATGATACATCTTTGTAGAACCTGGGTGTATGAAATACCTGGATGTGTGAGCTTCTGCCATGATCCTTTTCCGAAGACCGTCGATATCAGGAACACACAGGCGGTCTTGGTACCGTAGAGTACCATCATTCATGCCGAAGGAAAACGCTGTGGTCTTGTGTTTGTGAATCCCCTCTTTCAATTATGCTGACAATGGATCATTAAATTGTTTTTCCTTCACCTCTGCTACAAGCGATGATTCGGCTCTATTTTGTATAATTACCCCTCCGTCATTAGAGTCCACAAGGCGAATTCCCAAACTGGCTAACTGGTAGACCTCCCTGGCTAACGACCTCTGATACACCACCAAATGAGCCAAGCTCCCCATAGATTTCCGACTAAATGCATCTGCCACAACATTAGCCTTTCCTTGGTGGTAGAGAATATCAATGTCATAGTCCTTGAGTAACTCCAGCCATCTTCTTTTCCTCGGATTCAACTCTTTCTGCTTGAAAATATATTAAAGGCTCTTATGATCCGTAAATACATCAACGTGAACCCCATACAAATAATGCTGCCAAATCTTTAGCGTAAACACCACTGCTGCCAGCTCTAAGTCATGGGTTGGATAGTTATTCTCATGATTCTTGAGTTGTCTAGAAGCATAGGCTATAACCTTGCCATTTTCATTAACACAAACCCAAGCCCGACTCTCGTAGCATCGCAATACACTACCAATCCCTCTGTACCCTCTAGTAGGGCTAACACGGTGTTGTTGTCAATATTGACTTCAATTCTTGGAAACTCTTTTCACAAGCATCCGACCACTGGAATTTAACTGCTTTCTGCGTCAATTTAGTCAATGAAGAGGCAAGAGTAGAAAACCCCTCCACAAACCTCCTGTAGTACCCGGCCATGCTAAGAAACTGCGAATCTCAGTAGGAGTGGTAGGTCTCGGCCAATTCTTCACCGCTGCAACCTTCTGAGGATCAACCATAATTCCTTCCTTGGAACCGACATGGCCCAAGAACGCAACCGATTCAAGCCAAAATTCACACTTTGAAAATTTTGCATACAATTTATGTTGATGAAGAGTCTGCAAAACTACCCTGAGATGGTCGGCATGGTCCTCCCGACTTCGGGAATACACCAAAATGTCGTCAATAAACACTATAAAAAAAGAGTCTAGGAAAGGCTTGAAGACTCTATTCATAAGATCCATGAAAGCTGCCGAGGCATTTGTTAGTCCAAAAGACATTACCATAAATTCAAAGTGCCCATACCGAGTTCTAAAGGCTATTTTTGGAATATCCGACTCCCTTATCTTCAACTGGTGATACCCGGACCGCAAGTCAATCTTTGAGAAACACGTAGCACCTTGCAATTGTTCAAACAAGTCATCTATTCTTGGCAAAGGATATTTGTTTTTGATTGTGACTTTGTTGAGTTGCCGGTAGTCAATACACATCCGCAGCGATCTGTCTTTATTTCTTACAAACAAGACCGGTGCGCCCCATTGCTACACACTCGACCGGATGAAACCCTTTTCTAGCAAATCCTTCAATTGTTCCTTTAGCTCTTTCAATTCTGCTGGTGCCATTCTATAAGGTGGAATTGATATAGGTTGTGTGCCTGGCATTACATAGATCCCAAAATCAATCTACCTATCCGGTGGAATCCCAAGGAGCTCATCTAGAAAGACATCTGGAAATTCATTCACAACTGGTACAGAATCAAGTCAAAGTGCCTCGGCATTGGTGTCTGTAACCCGGACTAGATGATAGATACACCTCTTCTTAATTATCTTTGCAGCCTTAAGGTAGGAAATTAACCGACCTCTAGGCACTACATTATCTCCCTTCCACTCAATAACGAGCTCATTAGGAAATTCAAGCCTTATAGTTCTAGTCCGACAGTCAAGTTTGGAAAAACATGAATAAATCGAATCCATCCCCATTATGACATCAAAGTCGACCATCCCTAATTCAATAAGATCGTCCATGCTATCCCTACCCTGCACCGAAATAATTCAACTTCTATAAACTCGAACAGCCAAAATTGACTCACCAACTAAAGTAGATTCTGAGAATGGTTCATGAAGTTGTTTTGGTTCTATCCCAATTTCCATAGCAACAAATGGGGTAACATAGGATAAGGTGGAACTAGGGTCAATAAGCGCATACACATCCTGAGATTGGACAATCAGAATACCTGTAACAACATCTGGAGTAGCCTCTGCAGTTTGGCAGCCACTCATAGCATAGAATTGGCTGGGACCTCCTAAACTCTGTACAACACCCCTAGCTGTACCACGCCCTGCGGGTGCTGGGGTACCTCGAGCTGGAGAGGGGGCTGAAGATGTAGCAGCTGCTGGACTGGAAGGCTAAGCTGTGCCCCTGCCTACTCCCTGGAGGGATACACAATAATGTATCTGGATATGACCCCTCATCCCACATCCATAGCATATAGGTAAATCTATGTAGCAAATCCCGGAGTGCATCTTCCCGCACCTGGGGCACAGGGACCTCTACTTCGGCTGGGACCTCTTTCCTGATCAACCCCATTGATGGGATCCCCTGTTGCCCTGACCGGGCCTGAAATGACTCCACTGCTGCTGGTTGGGCTCTGATGGTGGTGCACTAGTTGAAGACTGGGCAGTAGACTAGGAAGGCCCTGATGATCCTCCCCTGAAGGCTGATCTTCCCCCATCTTGTGACTCTTCCATGTTGCCCGTAGACCGGGCCTTGATGCTACCCTCTCTCTCCATTCTGCTCTTCAACTTACGGTTCTCTGTGGTCTGAGAAAATGCTACAATATTCCCGTAGTTCATGTCAGAATTCAATGCTGCTGTAGAAGCCTCATTAATAGTTAAATGATTTAGACCCTGAACAAACCGACGCACTCTAGCCTCCATGATAGGCAACATATAAATCGCATATTTTGACAAGCGAGCAAACTCCATGTGGTACTCCCACACACTTTTGTTACCTTGCCTCAAATTTTCAAACTCCGCTGCACGGGCTGCCCTTGTCTCAGCAGGAAGGAATTGATCTATAAAGGAGTTAGCAAACTCACTCCACCTTGCCGGAGGATGCCCCTCCTCCCTGGAATCCTCCCACAGCTCAAACCATGAATAGCAAACCCCTTTCAGATGGTAGGCAGCCAACTCCAATCCCTCCGTATCAGTTGCACGTATCACCCTGAGGGTCTTGTGCATCTCATCAGCAAAATCCTAGGGGTCTTCTTCTGGATTGGCACCCGTAAATACTGGAGGGTCTAACTGAAGGAATCTGTTCACCTTGGAACTAGTAGAATCCCCTTGCTTGCTGGATGAACTAGGTGCAACGTTCGACCTTTGGGCCTGAGACGCTACTAACTGGGTCAACATCTGAATAGCTCCCCTAAGATCACCATCAAAAATACCAGAACCGGAAGCTGGGGCTGGAAGCGGGACATAAGTATCAACGGGAGGAATAGTGGTACCCTCCGTAGTTATAGGGGCTGGGGTAGTCTGTTCTGGAATAGAAGGATCTGGAAGAGTAATAGCAGGGCTACTAGCCTCACCCGCATCATCAAGCATTGAATCATCAGCCACTCCTGAGGTATGGTTGGCTGTTTGGTCAATTCTCGTTTTCTTCTTAGGTGTCATTTACTGAAAAATAGAACAATGCACTAATTAGGAAGGAAATAGTTTCACCGCATGATCCGGAATATCAAAGAAGGGTGGAATTCCTAAATGTCCAAATAGCCTCCAACTTATAGATGTGGTCGACCACACACCGATAAGAAGGACTCTACCAGACACGACTCCGAAAAATCTTAGGGCAATTTAAAACCTAAAGCTCTGGTACCAAGTTTGTCGCGCCCCAACCTCGGGAGGCGCGACCGGCACTCAATCGAGTGACCCCAATTGAGCAAGCCTTAGCGAACACTACCTACCCAACTCAATACGAATAAGGGGACTATGCTTTCATTTATTCAACAAAGGAAGATAGTATATTTGACATTTTAGTTCATTTTAGATCACCACATAAGACTGTAGATAAGTTAGTTTCCAAAGTTCCCATAGAGTTACAACTCGTAGGCAACATAAACTTAGCATTACAACATAGTTCGCACACCCATTCGGTGCCCACATCTAACCCACATATATGTCTACGGAGCCTCTAAGGATACAAAATATAAATGTGACAACGCCGGCAATAAGGCCTCGACTATACCTCAAAAGTGAAAGTCCAAAAAGGCAAAAGATGTGTAATACTACCCCTTGAAGGAGAAGGGGGATCACCAAGATCTTGAGGAGAAAGATTCTCCATTACACACGATCGACACTATCCGCTATGGAGCCACCTACATTCATTTAAAAATATAGGGCCCCCAACAAAAGGGACGTTAGTACCATGGAATTGTACTAGTATTTATAACCAAGCACCATTTTACTAGAGAGAACTGCCAAGCAATGACAAGTAAATAACATGAGTGAATCAAATATGCAATTCATAGAATCTTTCACATAATTTTCATAACTTAATTTGGGGTATTTCTTTCATACGTTCATCACTTTTCTCAATATCACCGCTATCTTGAGCGGAGTCCAATCACGACCCGATCGGCTAGGTTGCCTCATTGGAGGCATATATCTCAATCGCTATTTCATTTTTCTTGTTCGGAATTCGATATCACCACATCACCGCCATGTGTACAGTATGGTGTCCGATCACGGCCCGATCAGCTAGGCCGCCTTACCTAGGCGTGGTCTCTTTCCCATTAATCATCTCACTTCAATCAATTATCTTTCATGTATCAATTTAATTCATGGGCACTTTGGGCCATACTTACCACATCATTTTCCCTTTCACTATTCACCTTACAAGTATGATCATAGGCACATATGAAAGTAATTCAAGTTGTAAGCACATGTAAGTGTTCACATAGTTATCATGAAAAATTCTCAGTTTTGAATCTTTGGGTTATAGCCCACGCATTTCAACACATGATGGTATATTTCATACTTCATTAAATATCAAGAATAGTACATTGCTCATATTTGGGGCACATCTTTCATGTATGTGTATATATAAAATGCAAATCAATCAATGTGAAACAATAATCAGTACACCAACTAATTCAAATCTTACCACACTTTCGTAAACGCCAACAGAGCTCAATTTCTAATATAAGGGGTTTTTACCCATACATACCTTAATATAGCTTTCCTTACTCTTTACAAATTCCGCAATTCTTATCACTTAAATCAATGATGCAAGAATTACAAATTAAACCGGAAATAAGAGACGATGTTGAGATTCTAGCTTGGTTCAAGCATAATATCGAACACTTGAGGTGCATTATGATCTTAGGCCCATTTGAGAGGAATTTCTATCATTCTATACCCCTAATTGCCATCTTTTTAGTTTACTACTTTATAATATTTTATGATGTGGTACGCATGCAAGAGATTCATTTTTATACTCATGAATTACTTCTCTAATGACCCCATATAGCTAAGTATACAAATATGAGCTGAAGTGATGGAGCCTTACCTCTTGGGATAAAGATTTAGGAGCCTTCACTTGATTAGCTTCAAGGATTTAGCAAGATTCTAATGAGTAATATGATGGGGAGAACTTTCTCTCACTTAGACCCCACTCTCTCGCTCTAGAAATGTCTAGAAAATGCTGAAAATGAGCTATAATACCGAATTTAACGATAAGGGCGTCGGGTTAAAATTAGAAAATTGGTGCTTGAGTTGGATCTGCGATCGCAAAGTGGAAATGCGGGCTGCATATTGGACCGCAAAAAGGCTCGCAAAACCTGAATATTCTGTTTGGGTATACGATGGAAATGCGGTCCGCATACCCGTTCTGCGGTCGCATAATGCACCGCAGAACTGACCTTCACAAAATCCCAAAGAAATTATGCGACGACTATGCGGTCCATAATGGACCGCATTTTTAACCTTAAATTAGCTAACACACTGACTCATTCTGCGGAAGAAATGCGGTCTGCATACCTGATATGCGACCGCATTCTAAACCGCATATTTGCACTTTTCTGGAAAACTTGATTCTTGATTTTTAAATGCATAGATCAGCTCAAAGGGTGATTTTCTAACACCTGGCCCTAACTTGGCACTGCGAGGTTCGGGTTTTGAGTGGAAATTTTCACGGGGCCTCACAGCTCGCTAACTTAAACATTCCCCATTGTCTTTCCTTTGATTTATTGGTTACATTTATTGTGTTTCATTGATTTTTTCCTCATTTATTACTCATCATTGATCATAAAGAGCATCATTGAGGCCCTTGGAACTGTTAGTCCTTCATCGAACATCCCCAGTCAAGCTCATTAGCTCAACCTCGAGGCCCAGCTTAGGTCAGTCTGAGACCCCGATTCGCACTCGTTCGGTTTGAATAACAACACTACCTCTCACTCTTGCTTTACTATTCTAGCTCACACTAAGTATCTATTGCTTAACAACTAGTAATAAAATAAATTACGTATTTTTAGAACCACAAAATCAAATATAATTGTAATTACCATTTTCTTGGTAAACAGAAAACTAAAAAAAAGCCAACTATGCTTTGAAATGCATAATTGCTCTGTGCCCAATGGTGGGCACTAAGTTATTTACCCTAAAATTCGATTGTAAACTAAACTCCTAAAATTCGATTGTAAACTAAAGCAGTTAAATTTATAAAGCTAGGCCTGAAGCAATCGGTTTAAAGCGATCAAGTTTATCCTTGTTAATATGAAACAAGAAGAAGGTGATAATAACAACAAAAGTGCAAGATCAACAGAAATATAATTGAAAGAAAAGCAAGAATACCATAATATCTTATTAAATAACCCGCAAATAGAAGTTGGCTGAAGGTTTGCACAATAATTATGCTATATCCTCAGTGATTATGCGCAAAAAAGAGTCAAGCCCGACCCCTTAGAAATGTGGGGATAGTGATATTTATACTACTGTAGAAGTGTATAGATCCCCCTAATTTATCAGCTACCGTTATTGGCAGTATTTGTGTGAGGCTCGTGTCTCGCTGATAAGGGGCGTGGTAATCGGGTGCGGTAATATGTAGAAATTGCTGATCTCAGAATCTGTACATCTACGTGTCTTCTGAAATGCATACTACGTGTCATAGTTTTTTTTTGGTCGAAATGTGTCATAATTACCAATACATGGTTAAATTTCTTTTTTTTTTAGCAAACAGGAAATATATATATATATATATATATATATATATATATATATATATATATTAAAAGTTACGGAACATGCATTACATGGGATCTGTAGTTTGTGTCACATATGACACTTTGATTACCTAGGCTAGCTAGGGTATTACAAGCCTCATAAGATAAGAGTTTTACAAAAACACATTGTTCTAGTACATCACATTCTAAAAGGAATTTAACATCTTCAAGGGGTGCAACAAAAGTTTTTTTCTTCTTCCTTGCATTAGTACGTCCCATGCATGCTAGCTGGTTAGCTATCCTATTCCCTTGCCGGAATTCGTGCTGGAAGATTATCTGCTTCTGTTGGTGCATTAACAACCTGCATTTTTGGATGATGTTAGTATAAAGATTATTGCCTTGTTGTATTGATAGGATTACCTCCGTGGAATCCGTATCAACTTGAAGTGAAAATAAACCTCACTCGTTTGTTGTTTTTAACCCTTCTAATAGGGCTTTGATTTCTGCTTGGAGACAACCAGTTGCATATGTAGATTTGGTGTAGCCAACAATCCAGTCACCTTTGGCATTTCTGATCACTCCACCTAGACCACATTTTTCCAAGTTCGTATGGAAGCTAGCATCAATGTTTAATTTAAACCATCCTTTTGGCAGTTTGTGCCATTTAACCTTAATGTGCAGCTTTGGAGCATGCAACACATTAGTTTCAGTTAAAAGACGGAATTCAATAGCTCTACTTGTAATGAGATGAAAGTTTGTAGGCAAGTTAGTATTATTGTGGTTATTGTTGTTACGGTTGATCCAAATATACCAAATTGCAAAGGGGATGAAACGGTTCCATGTTAACAAGTTATCATTAAAGTGGTAAGTAAAATTTTTTAATTGGATCAGCCAATATTCCCCAATCTCCTTGTAAAAAATTTTCCAACCAAGGGTTTCCCAAATATGATTGCTTGCGTGGCAATTAAGAAAATTATGAGTGATAGACTCATCCATATGATTTTTACATATAGGACAGTGAGGATCTATATTAATGCCAATTTTTGCGAGATATTGTCTACAAGGGATTTTATTGTGAAGGCATTTCCAAAGGAAAATTTTTATTTTATTGGGACAAGATAACTCCCAAATCCACTCAAAGTCCAGATTATTGTTTTCCTTGGTATTGATTAAGTCGTAGCAAGTTCTAGTCGTGAAAATACCTTTCGTATTGAGGGATTAGATGGGGATGTCCTTATTTGGAAGCTTAACACGGATTTTTGTTTTGGAAATGGCATCCTTGATAACCTCACGAAGGTTGAGAGATATATTATCCAGGTACCACTCTTTACCATCAAAAATATTTCTTAGTTTTCGGTGTTGGTCATATTTTGATAGAGGACCTTCTATGTTATTTCTAAGGTTACCTAGGTTAGGAATCCAATTGGCCTCCCAGATACTCATGTTAGAAGAAAGATGAAGTTTCCATATGATACCTTTGGAGCAAACTTCCCACCCCTTTAAGATACCCTTCCAAATGAAAGAGTTGTTTCTCTTGTACCTAGTGTTAGCATAGGTATTGATGATGAGTTGAGCCCAAGGGGTGGTGGGGTTATTAATGATCCTCCATGCAAGGTTAGCAAGAGTACATATATTTTTATCTTTAGCTTTGCGGAGCCCAAGGCCTCCTATGGTTTTTGGTTGACAAACAGTTGACCAATTGATAAGGTGCATCTTCCTTTTCTCATCAGTAGTACCCCATAAGAAATCCCTTTGAACCTTATCAATTTTTTTCAGGGTACTCATAAGGAGTAGGGTGAATTGCATATAATGGTTTGAAATTAAGTTAAGACAGGAACGAGCAAGAGTTGTCCGGCCTGCTATATTTAAGAATTTGATTTTCCAAGCAGTTAGTTTAGCTCTCATTTTGTCAATAATAAATTGATAGTCTCTGGGTCTAGGATTTTTGTGAAGGATAGGAAATCTCAGATAGGTGCCAAAAGAGTCACTCTTTTTAATATTAAGGATACTGGAGATGTCATTGGTAAGAGTTGTTGGATATTTGGTAGAAAAGATAATTTTTGACTTTGTAGTATTTATGTTTTTGACCTGAGGGTTTGCAAAATAGGTCAAGTCCTTCATTAATGGTATGGCTTGATTTCTGATTGGCTCTAGCCATTAAGGTGAGGTCGTCAGCAAAAAAGAGATGAGAGAAATTGGGGCCTTTTTTTCCTAGGTTAATAGGGTCCAAGTTTCCAATGTCAACTTGGTGGTTTATGTAATGTGATAACATTTTAAGACAAAGAATGAATGTATAAGGAGATATAGGGCCACCTTGCCTTATTCCCCGGCTAGGTTGAAAAAAATTGGTGATAGAGTCATTCACTAGGATAGCTATAGAGCTTGTTGAGATGAAATTTAAGAGAATTTTTTTAAACTTTGGAGGAAAATTGAAATAGGTAAGAGTGTGGTGCACAAATGACCATTCTAATAGGTCAAAGGCTTTTTCAAGATCGATTTTGAGAATTATATGACCTTGTTTTCCCTTTAACTTTTGGATTTTTAAAATAAGTTCTTGAATGATGATAGTATTATCCGAAGCCCTTCTGTTTTTAATAAATCTAGTTTGGATAGGGCAAATGAGCTGGTCAAGGAAAGGTTTAAGCCTATTTGAGAGGATTTTTGTGATGACCTTATAAATAATATTGAATAGAGCAATGGGTCTAAAACATTTTAGGTTATTTGCATTGGAAATTTTTGGAATAAGACACAAGTATATTTTATTGAGGTCATGGAGGATCTCTTGAGTTTCAAAAATGTCGTGGCATAATTTTGTGACAGAAGGACCAATTAAGACCCAATACTTTTGAAAAAAGAACGGGTGTAGGTCATCTGGTCCAGGAGCCTTAAGGGTTTAAATGAGAAGATGGATTTTTTAATCTCAATATTTAAAAGGGGACTATCAAGACTATTGAGAGCTATGCCATCTTGAGAGATGTTTCGAAGGGCGCTAATTCTACTAGAGTTGTTATGAGAGGTTTTAAAAATAGCTTGAAAGTAATCACAAACATGGGCAGTGACTAGATTTTGATCATTGATCCAATTTCCAGCATTGTCTTTGAAGAAGTTTATTTTATTCCTTCTTTTCCTATTAGTGGCCGAGATGTGGAAAAAGTTAGTGTTTGCATCTCCCTCATTAAACCATAAAACTCTAGACCTTAACTTCCGATAATCTTCCTCGATAAGTAAAAGATCATTGTAGTCCTTTCTCATGCTAGTGTGAAGTTTTTGGAGGAAAATGATATAAGGATAATGATTTTAATTTTCAATTCCTTGTAGTTGGGCTAGTATTTTCCTCTTTTTACCCATGATATCACCAAACGTTTGGTGTTTCCAAGTCTGGACCTTCTCCTTAAACAAGGTACTAGCCCTATTATAGTCATTGTTAAATCAATTTTCTTGGACTAGAGTTTTGAAAGTAGGGTATTTACACCAGAAAGTTTCCAATTGAAAGGGGGGTTTATAAAGGACATTATTCTTAGGAATTAATTCAACTAGGATGGGATTATGGTCCGAATGGATTTTTGGTAAATAAATAATGGAACTTTTAGGAAAAAGCCTTATCCAATCTTCATTCCCTAGTATTGATACCCAATTTTTTCTTATACATTTCGTATATTCAAAATATCCTCAAAACATCATATATAGGCATATATAAGAATAGATAAGCTTTTGGCATTTTTTCTACTTTTTCTAAAGTTTTTAAATTAATTTATTGTCTATTTTTTAACAGCAGAAAATCAATATTTACTCCCAAAATTATCATTTTTATGAGTAATTTATTCTCTTCTCATATTTACACCAAAATATAACTAAGGTAATTTTTGTATATTTTTACAAATTTATTTGGTATTTTTAAAGCTAAATTGCATGTAATTGCAATTATAGCCTATTTTATGATTAATAGCATTTTATAATCATAACATTATTTCCAGTATTTTTAAATTAACATTTATATAGTATTTATTTGCTCAGTATTTTTAATTTGCTTTTAAAATCATTATTACTGTTTTTAAAAATAAAAAAAAGGAACATTTGACTATTTAACACTTAGCCTATTGCTATTTCACTAACAGCCTTTCTCCCTTTCTATTTTAGCCCCCAATTTGGCCCAATTCCGCCCAAATTAAACAATCCAATATCCAACCCACGACCCAGTTACTAAACCCGCCCGGTTTTCTTTTAAATCTGAGCGGTTGATCATTTTGATCAATGGCCAAAATCCTTCCTTTCTTTTTTTGATCACTCAATCCCTCTAACCCTAGGTCATTTGCACAAGGGTGCAACCCTTGAAACCCTTCGTCTCTGAAACGCTCTTTAACCTCTCTTTAACCCTAATCGCCTCCCACCTTATCTCGTCTCATTCCCACCGGAATCCATGGTGCCTCGAGCCATGGATGGCTTGTGCTCACCCTCTATCACCCCTGAGCCTAAGCTAATCAAAGTTTGGAAGCTTGACCTCGATGGTCCTCTTTCAAAACCGTTCCAGATCCATAGATCCGTTGTTTTTCGGCCACGTTCCGGCATATTCAAGAACTGGAAGCTTGATTCCTGACCATTTCAACTCAAGATCTAATCTTGTTCTTTCAAGCCTTTCTAATAGTTTAGGGTTTCTTAGAAACCCTAAATTATTCTAGGTTCTTTCTTCGTTTATTTGCCTAGATCTGTATTGAACCTATGCTATATTTGACGTTTTGAGTGTTTTTCCCAAATTTCCTTTTCAAAATAGTTGGTTTTCCAAATTAGGGTTTCTGAAAGTCTTTCGATTCTTGTTGTTCTTTTCTTTTAGATGTTTGTCTGCATTATGCTCGTATGTTTTCCTCCTCTATTACGCATGTATTGTCTTTCTACTTTTATATGTATGCTCACATGATTAGTCTGTCTTTCTCACTCTTCTACCATGCGTATTTACTACTGAGTTTCTTGATGTTTTGCTTTTTTGAACTATGTTCGTGTTCTTGTTAGGCATGTTTCGTCTGTTCTGTTTAAACCCGCATCCTTTCTTAAGTTTCGAGGTTTTCTAAACATGTTCTTCATGCCTTAAAGTGGTTTTCTTTATTTGATTGTTTCAAGCCTGCTATTGTATTTGCCTGATTCTCATGAGACTCCTTGAGTCTGTTTACTTGTCTTCTCGTTTCTCTGTTTGATTCGATGGGGAAACCCAAGAATTTGGGAATTTTCTTGGTAAATTTAATTAGGGTTCTACTTTGGGAACCCTGTACCTTCAAACTCACTATGAGTCTCTGGCTGAACTCGTATTCTTTTGTTTATGATTCCAAACACTTCAATGTTAGACTCTTCTGTTTGAATTGTTTGCTTTATATGCGAGAAACTCCTCTTTCAAGGTTTTTTGTGATTTCTTGATTGATTTTGGATCCCTTTGATAGGGTCTCGACTGATTGCCACTGATTTTCTTTGGTTAAGCCTTGTTTACCTATTTCTGGTTTGGTGCATTTGATTTAAAACCGGGTACTTGTGAACACGTGATTTTTGCCTCATATGAATTACTCCCACAAAATCAAAACAAAAATCGTTTGTTTTATAGTGTGCATTTTTTTGAATTTTTCGTGATATTTTCAGTAATTTTTTGCATTTGTGTGCGCATGTTTGTTGGTTAAATTAAACAAAAAATACAAAATATGTTGCAATTATATTTACAATTTAAATAGACATCTTGGAATTAATCAATAATTATTTTACAAAAAGAATGAACATCATAAAAATAATGTGTTTTGCATTTTTTTAGTGTTTAATGTCAAAGTTTGTGTGATTTGATATTTAATTACTTGTGATAATTATTATTGGTATTTTTAAGTTGATTAGGGTATATGATTTAACTTAGGAGTGTTAGTATTAATTTTGGAAAAATTAATTAGAAAATAAAAAGAAAGGGAAAATAATGAAGAGGAAAGTACATCTGGGCCAAACCCACCCCCAGGCCCAAAGGTCCGTCCGAAAAATATCCCTTACCCGGCCCAAACCCATCCCAGTCCAGTCCATCTCCCACTTAACCAAACGACGTCATTTAAACGGTCTTTAATCGAAGTCGTTGAGTTGATTTGATCGAACGATCAAAATCCTTCGCCCTAACCCGTGTTCAGCCTTGGCTCGTTCCATAAGAGACCAACCCGGTCTCAAGGGTGTATGAACGGCATCATTTTGTTAAGTCAATCGATCCAAGCAGTTGATCTCGTTTGATCGAACGGCCTGGATTCAATTCCACCCACAGTATATAATTGCCCAAACAGACCCCGCCCCCCTTCAGAGCCCCCCTCCCCCCCCATATCATTTCTCACAAACCTCAGAGACCAACCTCTTTCTCTGCCTTCCGCTGCCTTACTCTGCCCACCGAAAATTACCTCACGGCGGTTCCGGTGGTCCAATGACCCCCAAATTAACACCCTAGCCTCGCCTCAACCTCCCCATTCCAAATACTCAAACACTTCCGCTCGAATCATAGCCAAACGTCTCGAATCTTCAATTGAAGTGCAGTCAAAAACACTAGCTTACCCAATCGATACCAAAATCACACCTTTTAACCACCTCATCACCCTCATATCCAATCCCTTACCAGCTTCCCCCAAATCCCCCTCAAAACTCTCGAATATCAAATCTTAAAGCTAAGTTCACGATCCCTGAAATACAAAAGGGGTATGTAAGGATTCTTTTACCGGATTGGACCTTAGCTTTGGGTTTTCACATGAAAACCCAAGTTTAAGGTCTAGTCCAGTTGAAAAATTGAAAGACTTTTCAAGAACAGATTCGGGTCCGGTCTGAATTTCTGAGGCATCCCTTTCTCCATTCTTTTGTTGTTAAATTTTTTTAACTATTTTGTTGTCTTTGTCATTTGTTTCTTCCTTCTCTTGCGGACTTTTTATTTGGTCCAGTTTTCATCAGTCTCATCCTTCTTTAAGCATATGTTAGGAACCTTTCCCTTTTAATTTGATAAATAGGTTTGTTCATTAGTCTGAATTTCGTAGTTAGTTGGATCTTTTGTTGAAGTTACTCAAATTGCGATTATGTTAATTGTCATTTGAACCGACTTGTTTGGGTTTAATCGTGTATCCATTTAATGACCACACCTGTTAGTTCAGGTTTGTGTCAACTAGTCGGGTCATTGATCCATGTCCTATTTGAGGCTCAAACATGGGTCAGTCCAATTGGTTGGAAGCCCGAGTGCAATTTTCCTTGGGTCAAATTTAACCCAAGGTGTTCTGGAAGATTAAATAGCATGGGGGGTTTAGTTGATTAATGAACAAGGGACATGGGAATTAATTTAAAATAGGGGCGTGCCCATACCATTAATTTAAAAATACAGGTTGCCCATACCAATTGAATTAAAATAATAGGAAAGGGCGCTAATAGTGGAACTGACAATCTTTATAGGCCGAAAAATCAGAGAATGATGGGGAAATTGTTTTCTTAATTGGTTAAGTGCTCTTAAGAGCTAGAAAAGGTTTAAGGTTGGGGATATAAAATGGTGACATTGAGACCTAAAAGAGGGAATCGGTCATAAACTTTGATATACACTCATAGAAAGATTTTGGGAAAGAGAAAACATCCTATAAAGCTAAGAGTTTAATAAAGAATACACATATAGAAATATAGAGAAGCTGAGAGTGGTTGTTCTGATAAGTCAATAGCTGAGGTTCAAAGGCTCCTGGTTAATTTTTGAATTTCAATTCAGTCATTCAAGCTGGTCTGTTACCTTGGTCCTTATTTTCCTGGATTTTGGGTTTCTCAAACTGCATTCTATGTTTGAAGTGGATTGGTTTTTATCTTTGAGTCTGGTTTAGTTTGATGTTGAGTTTTGAAGTCATTTTCCTGGTCTATTGGTGCCATTTGCTGGGTTGGATTGTCGTTGTTGCTGGTGTTAATTTTCTGTTGACTGGCCTTGCTGATAGCTCATTCTCTCCTTCCCTTTTGTTTTAATTCCAGGTACTTCTCTGATTTCATATGATATGTGAAGTGTCAATGTACAGTTAAATTGGAAGATAAATGATGGTAGACTGTTTGATTTCCCCTTTGAAGCCCTGCTGTTCTAGTTTTGGTTCAACCACGTAGTATAGTTGTGTTTATGTGAACAATGTGATAATTTGTAAATAACTGGACTGTCGGACTGAATTCAGCAAGTGCTAGCTTTGATTTTCTTGCATTTGGTGTTCCTGTCACAGTTCGCGACCTTAAAACCAATTCAAAACTAGTTAGTAGAACTTTACTGTGAATCAGCCTGGGACTTAAATGCTCGAAATCATTTTGCACAGGTTGGAAAGTTGTAATTTGTTAAGTTTAGGAGTTTATTAGCCTGTTTATGACATATGTCATACATGATCTGTTTGAGCATATAAAACCAGTAGATGAATTACAATCTATTAAGATTCACTCACAATCATAACTAGTATAGCTTAGCAGATCCTATTTGAGCTTATTAATCAATGTATCGAGTCATTCATGTTTAAGTTCAGAATTTGTTAAATTAAAATAGACGCAAATCGGTTCATTGAGCCACTATTAATGGAGGTTGATAAAACTTTTAACAACATTGGCCTAATTTCACCTGGATCGTTTGGGCCATAAAAGTTGATTTAATATAGCCCACTCATATGATAGTTGTCCCGAAAACACCAGGCCCACCCTTTCTAAGTCAATTAATCTCATTGAGTCAAGGCCTGGGCGGTTTGGTCCCAAGTCACAAATTCGTCACCTTCATATTGGGCCTGATCAAAATCCTCGGAGCAGCTTCTTATACGATCCGGCTATCTTTTGGGTTAGATTCGAAGCCTAGATCGTTAAAAGCCCGAAGTCATATTCGAATTCATTGGTTTGATTTGCAGTACAATTTTGGGTCTTCCAAGTTAAGCAGCGCATTTGAATTAAGAGATTTTCCTCTTGTTCAAGTGTGGACTTGAACGTGGAGCCCAAATTCCTTGATTGTTTTTAATAGTAGTAATCAATAATGCTAATTAATTAAGGCCTTTTTAGAGACAATATTTAATAGAAAATCATAGCTTCTTTAGGATGCCCTTTAAAATAAAACGAGGTGCGCCTCACCAAACAAATTCGTAAATTGCATGGCCCTCTTTGAGTTCTCATCTTAAAATACTTAGAGACTGGGACGGGACGTTTAGCAAACTTTCATGGCCGCCCCCAAAGTAAATAATACGCTAGTTGCTTTAAACGTGTTCTTTAATGATTTTACATTCCTAAATTTTGGTGTGCATTTCATGTGACCCAAATCCAAATCCCAAAACGTTGAATAAAATGTGTCGAGGATCCGGGTGCATTTCATGTGACGTGATCCAAAAATACGTTTTAAACGACGTTCAATTTCCTAAAAATCAATTACAAGCGGTAAACAATTTTAAAGTGCACTATAGGATGACATGTATAGAAATCAGATTTTTAGCCAATTATAATGATGAGCGACCGTGCTAGAACCACGGAACTCGGAAATGCCTAACACCTTCTCCCGGGCTAACAGAATTCCTTACTCGAATTTCTGGTTCGCGACTGTTAAATAGAGTCAAACCTTTTTCTCGATTCGAGATTCAAACCGGTGACTTGGGACACCATAAATCTCCCAAGTGGCGACTCTGAACCTTTTAATAAAAATGAATCCCGTTTCAATTGTCCTTTAATTGGAAAAACTCTATTTATTATACCCTCACGGGTGTAGTAAGAAAAAAGGAGGTGTGACAGCTCTGGCGACTCTGCTGGGAAACTAACCCAGAACCACTGGTTCAGGGTTATAAATTCAAGCTTGGAATAATTGTTGTATTTAGCTTATTTACTATCTGATTTTTATTTGATGTTTTGGCTTAAATGTGCTAAATGTTGATTTTTACCGCTTTGATAATCCTTGAACTTTGTATATAAACTATCTTCTCACGCTCCCCCTCTGAGTCTTCTTGAAATTAAAATTGGGCATTTGCTTGACATAGCCCGCTTTCTTTGAGATAGCCGAGGTTCTTGGCACCCGGTGAAGGATTTTAGTCACACATGTTTTAGGTAGGGAGCACCACCAGTTAAGCCGAAAAGAAATGCTACCGGTACACGAACCCTCCTCGGCTCGAGTTGTCCGCTCAAGTAAAACAGTCTAGATACTTTCTCCAATAAGATTTGAACCTAGAAGAACAAACCTCATACTGGATATCCCTAGTAGGAACGTTTTATTTGCATCACGTGCATTTGACCTTGGAGATTCAACATAGGGGTTGGGTCTGTCTACGACAGGTGTACCTGAAATGAAAAAGACCATCCTGATGCATTTTACTTACTATTTGTGCATTTATTTGCTTCGGACTTGCATGCTGAACGGCTTTTGAATATTGGGAAAATTTGAAAAAAAAACCAGTGTAGAGGGTTAAGAGAGTTAATCACCTATTTTGAAAGAAAACAAAAAGAGACAAAAAAAAATCAATGTCCAAATAGTACCAAAACACTGCCGAATTTTTGAAAAAAATGGAAAACAAAAAAAAATGGTTTTGTTTTCAAAAATAGTTGGTTTATTTGGCTGAACTACGTAAGTTTGATTCTCACCGGATGTGGGATATGTAGCCAACCCATATCGGGTTCAACTATTTTGAAAATAATAAATTTAGGGGTAAACAAATGTCATTATTTTGTCATGAGTAAAGGTAATGCCATTCTTGGGTGAAATAGCCAAACGCCTACAAAAGGGCGCCGGAAGGCTATTTTACAATAACAACTACCTATAATAATTTCTTTAAAAAAAAATCTGGTTAGCAAAATACAGCCTTTAAATCTTCTTCATGTGCTGAAAGGTCGTGTTGACAAAACCGGATATTTTTATAAAATGGTGAGAAATAATGATGATTTTCTTTTCATATAAAAGAAAGAAAAACAATGAAAAATAAAAATGGTCATAGTCTAGATATCGTTTAGGAGAGTCTTAACCTTTTTTATTCTTATTTTATTTAGGATCACCGTGAGTTCTCTGCAAAGAAGTGGCCAGAAAAGGGCAAGGGACGAAACACCTCCTATGTTCATGATCCGAGATAAGACCCCGACCAGTCTCTGTAATTGGTGATCTAGTTTTGCCACCTGAGAACGAAATCAAGTATTGAAACACCTCAAGTTCCTCACAAACATCATGGGAGTTTAGCCTAACAGGGATTTGATGGAGGCTTTGGTGGGTTTTTGGGACCCGACAAACAATGTCTTCAAGTTTAAAAATTGTGAAATGATGCCCCCATTGGAAGAATTAGGTGGGTTCACGGGATTGGGGAGATATCTTCATAGGAGAAAGCCTGTCGCTCCAAGGAAAGTGGTTGTGAACAACTTTTTGAAGAAATTATGCCTTCGTCAAATCCCAATGGGTTGCTTAAACGAAAGCTGGGTTTCATTAGAATACCTCTATGACAGGTTTGGGGACGAGAAAGGATTTGAGAAATTCTCAAGCACAGAATTCGTCAACCAGCTAAGTTACGACTCTTGGAGTGAGTTGAGAATCTTTGTATTCATGATTTCATTTCTAGGGACCATGGTCTTTCTAGAGCGTGATGGGCACATCAGAATTCGATTATCAGCGATAGTCTCGTATTTACAAAGTAGCGAGGAACATACCATTCTTCCTATGATTTTGGGAGACATTTTTCGAGCTTTGACCCATTGCCAAGAAGGTGGACATTGCTTCGAGGAATGCAACATTTTGCTGCAGATGTGGTTCATAGAGCATCTTTATCATCACCCAATAGTGATAAATTTCAATGAAAACTGGCTGAATTACATTCGTTGTCATCCAAGAAGGGCCGAAAGCTGTAATCTTCCAAATGGAGTGAGGTCCTGGCGGGAATTACTTGGTTCACTGGATACGGATAAACTCACTTGGAACTATTATTGGTTCCCTTCCGCTAAGGTCATGCACATGTTGACATATTGCCCATTCTACATCCTCATGGGTTTCAGAGGTTTCCAATCATACGCACCCTTACGCGTCATGTGTCAGCTACGGAGAGAACAAAAGAGGCCCCCGACCGAGGACATGCGTCCATTCCTATGGGAATTCACAGGAGAGGAACCCCCAAAGGAGTCTGATGCACAAAAGGTTTGGTTTGGTGGTTGATTTTCTGATATAGATGAAATGGTAGCAGACCACGAACGAGGGGAAGTAAGATTTCCTACCTTGAGTGGTTTCACAACCAGGCTATACCCGAGCAAAGACCCGAAAGATCCATAAGGCATGCAGTTGATTGGGAAAAGGAGATAGAGTCCAGAGTTAGAAATGCTGAAACGGGAGTGGCACGAGAGTTCTGATCTTGTATTGACACTTTACTGGAAGATAAGGGAACACTGGAAGCAGCCATGGACATACAACAAGCTGATTGTGAGCAGGAAAGGGTTAAATGGGCACACGAGAAACAAGCACTCCAAGCCCAGATCCAAAAGATGAAGACAACTGCAAAAAAGCCAAAAAGGAGCCAGGCTGATAAAAAACTCATAGATAGTCTGGAAAAGAAAGCCCTCGAATGTCAAGAGGACTTGGAAAATTCGGAAGCTACTCTGACAAGGCTCCGGGCCAGATGGACAAGGGGGGCAAAGAAGCGGGCACTTCATATGCAGTAGATAAAGAGAGATTACGAGGGGACCATCACCATCCTGAGATAAAGAATAGTCGCTCTCGAAGGTAAGGTAGTCAGGCAAGCTAGAGATTTCAGAGTGGATAGGAAACACTGGTATGACCTGATTGCGCGAATGGAGGAACAAATGCATAAGTTCCAAGATCAACTCTTTCACAACTCTCGAGTGCTGGAAATGCGGGATCAATATATAGGATGGCTGCTGCAGGAGAAAAACAGGATTAGAGAAGGGGTCAGAAACATCGCACATTACATTACTGCAAAATGCCGAGTGTGCGAAAACATGACCCGCACCACCTTTTTTGCGGTAGTAATGACATTCGTCAAACAAATAATGAAAGATCTGGAGAGTCTTCAAAGGGATCTTGAACCAAGGCCCGCAGCAAGGCCGAATGATGCCTCGCAGCCCCTAGGGAATTTCGAGTCATTGATGTATACTTGATTTTTGTGTTGAGTCTGTACTGTCTTGTTGAAATTTGTAAGTCCGTCAGTCAGTCCTTTTCAAGTTTTCTTTGTTATGTTTTTGAAGTTTGTACACTTCTTCCATGTGTCATAGTAAAATCAGTTGTTTTGTGAAAAATATTTTGCTACATTTGTTTTACATCGGTCAGAACTACGCACGGTCTGATTCATGCAGGGACATGATACGTAGGCAATCCATATGAGATTCGAACATCACTAAAAAGAAGAAAAAGAAAAGAGAGGGAAAATGAAAATAACCAAAATAAGGGAAAGTTTGAGGGATGTTAAAAAAGAGGCACAATTGTGAAAAACCGGAATGACGCACGCAACTGGAAGCGAATGCATGATAGAAATGGTTAACTGCCTAGGTGCATTGCATCCCAACGTGCAGTTGCATATATGTCAAACTCTAAAAACTAACAAGTTTGTTGCTTGTCCATAGAATCCAAGCAGTTAGTTTACCTAAAGCGTATTGTCACATTACCATTATCAAACTAGATCAAAGGGACCAATACTAGTGATCATATCTAGCCCCGATAAAGAAGGAAGCGCTGAGGTAGAAGAGGTAGACCTGCAAGTGATGAAATATGAGATGTATAAGTTGAGAAAGCAAATGGATGAGATGTACCAGGCCTGGACGAGGCGTCAGCCACCACCAGCCTATCGTGCTAACCCTACTTTCCTACCAATACCCACATAGTCTCCGGAGCAGCTTGTTTCGGACTTATCCCCAAATTTTCAACATCATCAGGGAACCACCTCTCAAATACCACAAATCCTAAAAACAGTTTTATACCCTCCACCAATTACCCCTGTCTTTGTGGCACCCGCACCAGCCCCACTCCGCAGGTCTTCCAGTGAGTCTGTGTTCCAAACGCAGGATAATCAATATTACCCTCCCGAACCCACCTTCAAATCACCTGTACCGTACCTTTACCACCCTGAACTTGGTATCTCCGCAGAACCTAAAAAGCAACCCAAGAATCCGGAGCAGGAAGAAATATTTCGAAAACTAAAAAGCCTGGAGCAATCTTTCAGGAATATGCAAGGTTTGGGCGGCCAAGTCAGTGTCGAGTATAAGGATTTATGTTTGCTCCCAGATGTTCAGCTACCAGCAGGGTTCATGCCTAAGTTCGATCTGTATGACGGGCATGGTGATCTGATGGCACAATTGCGAGGATTTTGCAGCAAAATGAGAGGGGCGGTTGGAAAGGATGAGTTACTGATGGCATACTTCAGCCAGAGTTTGAGTGGGTCTGCATTAGAATGGTATACGTGATAGGACCTTGGTGGGTGGTACACCTGGGATGATTTGGCACAAGCATTCATCGGCCACTTCCAGTACAATCTACAAATCATTCCAGATTGTCTGTCAATGATAAAACTGGAGAAAAAATCCGGAGAGAGTTTCAGGGAATACGGTTTCCGTTAGAGGGAACAAGCTGCGAGGTTCGACCCTCCGTTGAAAGACGTAGAGATGGTTGATTACTTTTTGCAAACATTGGAGCCGACTTATTTTGGTCACTTGGTAACGGCGATTGGCAAGCCTTTAAATGAGGTTGTGAAAATGGGCGGCATGATCGAGGAAGGACTTAAGTCCAAGAAGATCATTAGTTACTCGGCAATCAAAGCAACCACTCAAGCAATCCAGAGCGGCACCGGGGGTGTGCTCGGGAACAAGAAGAAAGAATATGTTGCAACGGTTGAGTCCAGAGCTTCGTTCGAATTCAGAGGCCCCTCACCCTACTATAACCAACCCCGAACCCACCACCAAGATTACTCCCATACTCCATATAACCCTCCACATCATTATTACCCACCACCCAATCCCTACTTTTCCGTCCATCATGCAGAAGCCCACACCCAAACACCAACTCGCGCATAATGGCGTGCGCCGACTCCACAAAATCCATATCCAGCTCCACAAAATGCCTACCCACTCCCAAAAGCCTGCAAAAATCCTGCCAGAATAGGTTTCCTACCTAACCAAGGCTTCAGGAACGAGAGGGCGCAGAAATAGAAGACTTTCACTCCATTGAGGGAATCATATGCCAGTCTGTTCCACAAGCTCACACAACTGAATATGCTAAGGTCAATACTATCTAAACCACCAAATCCACCTCCAAAAAACCTTGATTACTCGGTCAGTTGCGAGTATTGTTCAGGTACCCCGGGGCATGATACCGAGAAGTGTTGGCACTTGAAATGTGCAATACAAGAGCTCATTGACACTAACATAATTGAAGTGCAAGTTCCTGAGGTACCTAACATCAACAGGAATCCAATGCCAGCCCACCCAGAGGCAAACATGATTGAAATTGTTCATAAAGGGGGAGAGTCGAAGAAGCCATCACAGACCGTAATGACAATTCGGTCTAATGAGACAAAGATAATTGAACAACCAACAGGGGAAGGGTCAGCACTCGAGTTGATTGAAAAGAGTGTTGGTCCATCTGCAGCAGTGAACAAGGGGTCTCTAAGTCAGATCATAATGAGACAGGCGAGAGTAAAGGTGATTGTGCCTGGAGCAGTCAGCAGACCCGTCATAACTGTGGAAGGGGCCCGTGTCGATCAAGTTATCATCAAGCCGGTAACCCAATTACTGATAATTAGCAACAAGGCTATTCCGTGGAACTACGGACGAGTGACAGTGATGTATAAAGGAAAGGAGGTCAAGGAGGAGGTCTGCGAGGACCAAGGGTTAACTCGGTCGGGAAGATGTTTTTCTCCCGCAGACTTGAGGAAATCCAAGGATAATTCAGCTTCAGCAAAGAAACCCGTGACTGAAGAAGAAGCAGAAGAGTTTCTAAAAAAGATGAAGATTCAGGACTATTCCATTGTAGAACCGTTAAAGAAGACACTGGCGCAGATTTCCTTGCTTTCATTATTGATCCACTCGGACGAACATTGCCGAGCATTAATGAAAATATTGAATGAGGCACATGTCCCTGACAAAATCACTGTGAATCACTTAGAGAAAATAGCCAACAAAATCTTCAGAGTGAATAGGGTCACTTTATCTGATGATGAATTGCCCGTAGAGGGCACGGAACACAACAGGGCCCTTTATCTAGCAGTAAAATATGAGAGCTCTGTGGTCACACGGGTATTGGTTGATAACGGTTCAAGTGCAAACGTCTGTCCTCTCTCCACTCTGACCAAACTGAAAGTAGAGAATGGGAGGATCCACAAGAACAGTATCTGTGTGCGAGGATTCGACGGCGGGGGCAAAGACTCGGTCGGGGACATAGTGTTGGAATTGACGATAGGACCAGTGGAGTTCACAATGGAATTTCAAGTACTAGATATAGCTATCTCATACAATCTGCTATTGGGTTGATCGTGGATCTACGCTGCTAAAGCAGTACCGTCAACTCTGCACCAGATGATCAAGTTCGAATAGGACAGGCAGGAGATAGTGGTGCATAGGGAAGACAATTTGTGCGCACACAGCGACACCATTGTGCCATATATAGAAATGGAAGATGACAATGGGCCATAGGTCTATCAAGTTTCAGACACAATGACAGTCGAGAAAGTGCAAGAGGGGTAGTGTATCCCTAACCAGATGATAACAGTTGAATCGATCATGGTAGCATACGAAATGCTGAAGAATGGATTTGTACCAGGAAAAGGGTCGAGGATCTGCTTTGCAAGGCATCATACAACCAGTGTCCCTCCCTGAAAATGCGGGAACTTTTGGACTAGGATTCCAACCCACAGTTGCAGACATAAGAAGAGCCAAAAAGCTAAAACAGAGGGCATGGGTCCTTCCAAAGCTGGTCCCACGTCTCTCCAGGTCATTTGTCAAAGCAGGTACTACAAAATGACCAGCGACAACGATTCCCTATGATAAGGTTATCCCTGATAAGGAGTTGATAGAAAGATTTGAGCAGTTGTTCAGCGAGGTGAACATGTTAGAATTTGGCGAGGGTCCTAGCCACACATAAATAAAGTTTGTCGGGCCAAAAGCGAGGCTTAATAATTAGAAGGCCACTCCTCTCCCTACCCGGGGGGAGCCTTGGTAGTCTGCTTTGATTTTTCTTTAAGTTTGTATGGATTATTTCAGGGTTGTAATCCGGATTTCAGTTTGTTTTTAAGTGTGCAAACCTTGTTTTCTTTCATTTTTAATGAAATGCAATTTCTTCGTGTTCTTAACTCCTGATAAATTTTATCTTTTGTTTTCTTCTTTTCTTTTCTGTACAGTTCCTTTTACGCCGATTCTAATGATATGACATGCATAAAGAATCTTCAAACCAGTCTAAGAAATCAATCTGAGATAATAGTTCAAGAGGTTGAGTGTGATTACGAGTCAGAATTTGACGAAGATAAGGCTCTTGAAGAGATTAGTAAAGAATTAAGTCATTTTGAGGGAAAACCTAAGCCCAACTTGAACGATACTGAAGCCATCAATTTAGGGGACGTGGGTAACATCAGAGAGACTAAAATAAGCGTCCATCTCGAACCCAAAACTCGGGAAGAATTAGTTAAAACGTTCATGGAATACAAAGATGTGTTTGCATGGTCATATGACGACATGCTAGGTTTAAGCACTGATCTAGTAGTTCACAAATTGCCCACTGATCCGACATTCCCTCCTGTCAAGCAAAAATTGAGAAAATTCAAAACTGACATGAGTATGAAGATTAAGGAAGAAATAACCAAGCAGCTGGATGTGAAGGTTATTCGAGTCACTCGATATCCTGAATGGTTGGCCAATGTTGTGCCAGTACCGAAGAAGGACGACAAGATTAGAGTATGCGTTGATTACCGCAATCTGAACAAAGCAAGCCCAAAGGATAATTTCCCATTACCCAATATCCACATCCTGATTGACAATTGTGCGAGGCGTGAGATTGGATCTTTCATGGATTGCTATACTGGGTATCATCAGATTCTGATGGATGAAGAAGATGCAGAGAAGACGGCATTCATCATGCCGTGGGGAACTTATTGCTACAGAGTAATTCCATTTGTTCTGAAGAACGCTGGGGCAACATACATATGAGCAATGACCACTGTATTCCATGATATGATTCACAAAGATATTGAGGTGTACGGGGATGATGTAATCATCAAGTCAAAGCAGCAGGCTGACCACGTCGGAGATTTGAGGAAGCTCTTTCAGAGGCTTCGCAGGTATGACATTGAACTTAACCTTGTCAAGTGTGCAGTTGGTGTTCCGTCCGGAAAGCTGTTGGGATTTATAGTCAGTCGGCGAGGCATTGAGTTGGATCCGTCAAAGATCAAGGCCATCCAAGAATTGCCGCCTACGAAAAACAAAATCGAAGTGATGAGTCTGTTGGGAAGGTTGAATTACATCAGTTGGTTTATTGCTCAGCTCACGGCAACTTGTGAACCTATTTTCCGATTGCTAAAGAAGGACGTTGCGGTCGAATGGACTGAGGAATGTCAGGAAGCGTTTGACAAGATAAAGGGGTATTTATCAAATCCACCTGTGTTGGTTCCACCTGAACCAGAAAGACCGATGATTCTTTATTTAACGGTCTTGGAGAATTCATTTGGCTATGTACTAGGGCAGCAAGACGTCACCGGCGGGAAGGAACAAGCCATCTACTATCTTAGTAAGAAGTTCACAGCTTATGAGGTTAAGTACACTCACCTTGAGAAGACATGTTGTGCCCTAACTTGGGTAGATAAAAAATTGAAACATTATTTGTCATCTTACACTACTTACCTCATCTCACGCTTGGATCCGTTGAAGTACATTTTTCAGAAACCTATTCCCACAGGGAGACTAGCAAAGTGGCAAATATTACTCACAGAATTTGACATCGTCTATGCGACGAGGACTGCAATGAAAGCCCAAGCGCTAGCCGATCACTTGGCCGAGAATCCGGTCGATGAAGAATACGAACCATTGAGGACGTACATTCCTGATGAAAAAGTGATGCATATTGATGATTTGGAACTGACGGAAAAGCCAGGTTGGAAACTTTTCTTTGAAGGGGCTGCAAATATGAAAGGAGTTGGAATAGGAAAATTACTTATTTCTGAAACAGGGCACCACTATCCTGTTACAGCTCAGCTTCGATTTTATTGTACCAACAACATGGCTGAGTATGAGGCTTGCATTTTGGGTTTACGGTTAGCTGCAGACATGGATGTCCAGGACGTTTTGGTCTTCGAAGACTCGGACCTCCTGGTATATCAAATTCAATGAGAATGGGAAACACGGGATTTGAAACTCATACCGTATAGACAATGTTTGCATGATCTTTGTCAACGGTTTCGATCAGTGGAGTTTAGGCACATCCCAAGAGTCCATAATGAAGTTACCGATGCTTTGGCTACCGTAGCATCAATGTTGCATCATCCAGACAAAGTTCATGTCGATCCATTGTATATCCAAGTTCATGATCAGCATGCTTAATGTAATATGGTGGAAGAGGAACTTGATGGTGAGCCATGGTTCCACGATGTCAAGGAGTACCTCACAATGGGAATATACCCTGTTCAAGCCACAGGAGATCAAAAGAGAGCAATTCGAAGGTTGGAAAGTGGATTTTTCCTCAGTGGAGGAGTGTTGTATGAAAGAACACCGGATCTCGGGTTGTTAAGATGCATAGATGCTAAACAAGCTACGGCAGTCATGACGGAAGTACATTTTGGAGTTTGCGGGCCGCACATGAGCGAATATATATTGGCAAAGAAGATCCTTCAAGCAGGGTATTATTGGCTCACTATGGAGTGAGATTGTATCAGCTTTGTGCGCAAATTTCATCAATGCTAGATACAAGGGGATTTGATTCACTCCCCGCCATCAGAATTTCACGCAATGTCGGCACCATGGCCCTTTGTTTCTTGGGGCATGGACGTCATTGGGCCCATTGATCAAGCAACATCCAATGGTCACATGTTCATTCTGGTAGCCATTGATTATTTCACCAAATGGGTTGAGTCTAGAACTTTCAAGTCTGTAACCAAGAAGGCAGTGGTTGATTTTGTACACTCCAATATCATCTGTCGATTTGGAATCCCGAAGGTAATTATCACAGATAATGGTGCTAATCTTAACAGCAATTTGATGAAAGAATATGTCAGCAGTTTAAGATTACACATCGCAATTCCACCCTATATCATCCTAAGGTGAATGGAGCAGTTGAGGCAGCCAACAAAAACATAAAGAAAATACTGAGGAAACTGGTAGAAAGTTCCAGGCAATGGCATGAGAAGTTACCATTTGCGTTATTAGGTTATCGCACTACTGTTCATACTTCCGTAGGTGTAACTCTTTGTATGTTGGTATATGGAACTGAAGCAGTGATCCCTGCAGAGGTAGAAATCTCGTCTCTTCGGATTGTCGTCGAGGCCGAGATTGATGATGATGACTGGGTCCAAACCCGTTTGGAGCAGTTGAGTTTAATTGATGAAAAAAGACTGGCAGCAGTATGTCATGGCCAATTATATGAAAAGAGGATGGCAAGAGCGTATAACAAGAAGGTGCATCCCAGGAGGTTTAAGTGGGGCAGCAAGTGAAGAAACAGATCTTTCCACATCAGGCTGAAGCAAAGGGCAAGTTCACCCCGAACTGGCAAGGACCGTTCATTGTAACCAGAGTATTGTCCAATGGCGATTTATGTTTAACAGATATTGAAGGAAAATGCATAGATATGGCTATCAATTCTGATGCAGTCAAGAGATATTATGTATGATTTCTTTCATAAAATCACTGATTGTTTGTACTTGGCATTATCTCGAAGGTTGAAATGACGAAGGAAATTTGTTCTGCTATCTAAACTATTTACCCTTTGTTCACCCTTTTGAGCCTTATTTATTTTATTTCGTACCCCTCTTTTGGAATCAATAACCAAGAAGAAAGGAAAAGTGAAGAAAGAAAAGAAAAAGGAAAAAATAAAGAAAAGGAAAACAAAAAGGAAAATATAATAAATGAAAAGAAAAAACTGTAACGACAAGGAATTCTGATGAACTACGTTTGACCTTATTCCTCTTAAAGATATGTAGGCAGCTTCATGGCTCGGTCATAGGGAAGTAAAACTCAAAAGGTCCTCAAGCAAGAAACTGGGGCAGAAGTTATGTTTAAAAAGGGGAAAGTTGGTTCCAAAAGTTGTAATTCTAACCCGTTGGATTTTGTTTGAACTTTTTGATACCCTTTTCTTTCCAAACCTATCCAAGAAACCATATTAGCATCCAAAGAAAGACCTCCCGATCAGTCTTCGAGGGGTGCCAAGTCAAGCCAGTATAGATAATGCATATCGGGGGCAATACTCCGGTTTTAAGCAAGAAAAATAAAAAATGAGAGAGGCTTATTAGTGAAAACCCGCAAGGGCACTGTAAGGCGACGTAAGCTGAGGGAAGTCCAAAATTGAGAGAGTCTTGTTAGTGAAAACCTGCAAGGGCATTGTAAGGCAACATAAGCTGAAGGAAGTCCAAAAATGAGAGAATCTTGTTAGTGAAAACCCGCAAGGGCACTGTAAGGCGATGTAAGCTGAGAGAAGTCCAAAAAAATGAGACAGTCTTATTGGCGAAAACCTTCACGGGAAACATAAGGAGATAAAGAACTGAGAAAGGAACGAACAAGTTAAAGTTGACGGCAGAAATCCGTCGAAGCATCAAGCAGAACAAAGATGATGATTCAGCAAAGAGTTTTGTTATGGAAACCTTGAGGCACGGAGCAAGACGGTTGTAAGTTGATTGAAATGAATAGACTGGGTTGATTAATTTGAAATGCACAACATGATCATTGGGATCGGTTATCCCTTTCAGATAAGTCCTTTTTCTTTTCTCAAACGGTCTTCTAAAGGGAGATCTTCTCTTTTATTTTTATCTTTTGAAATCATCTCATCCTTTTTCTTTTTGGCTAAGGCTTTTTCAATAACAAATTGATTCTAACAAATAAGAAGGAATTTCAAAGCTTACTACCAATTTACAACATGGTGCGAAATGAAGTGTGGTTAGGACAGGCCGACGATGATATGATGAGACGTGAAAGGTGTTATTGGAAAATCCAAATGAGGGAACAGTCTAAGATTCCGTGAAAGGAATGGGATCAGATAAGACTAGAAGTGGAAAGCAACAATTAGGAAGTTTCTGGATAAGGATTAGTTAGAGGATCTAAAATTCTCGATCGAGTCCAAGGCAGTCGGACAAAACCAAGTATGGAAAGGAGAGAAGGGAAAACCATCCCCAGCAGGAGTATCACATCCAATCACCACACCTTAAACTGACCAATTTTTTTATTTGTGTTTGAAACAGGGGCAGGAAGTGTTGTTGATAGCGGAGCAAATTTTCCGTGAAAAGGGAGCAAGTACCAAATAGCCACCAAACAGGGGCAGAATTTTTTTTTTGTTTTATTGAAGCTATTTGAAGTCAAGCGTCCACCTGAAGAACAAGGAACAATAGTTGAAGATAGTTGAAGTAGGGAGCCCGCCTGGAGAACAGAGGTGTATTTTTAAGTTTTGAAGTCAGGAGCCCGCCTGGAGAACAGAGGTGTACTTTTTAATGTTTTGAATTAAGGAGCCCGCCAGGAGAGCAGAGGTGTAATTTTAAAGTTTCAAAGTCAGGAGCCCGCCTGAAGAACAGAGGTGTATTTTTAAGTTTTGAACTCAGGAGCCTGCCTGAAGAACAGAGGTGTAATTTTTAAAGTTGAAGTCAGGAGCCCGCCTGAAGAACATAGGTGTAATTTAAAAGTTTTGAATAAAGGAGCCCGCCTGAAGAACAGAGGTGTACGTTTTAAGTTTTGAAGTCTGGAGCCCGCCTGAAGAACAGTGGTGTGATTTTTAAAGTTGAAGTCAGGAGCCCTCCTGAAGAACAGAGGTGTAATTTTAAAGTTTCGAAGAAAGGAGCCCGCCTAAAGAACAGAGGTGTACTTTTTAAGTTTTGAAGTCAGGAGCCCGCCTGAAGAACAGAGGTGTACTTTTTAAGTTTGGAAGTCAGGAGCATGCCTGAAGAACAGAGGTGTAATTTTTAAATTTGAAGTCAGGAGCCCGCCTGAAGAACAGAGGTGTAATTTAAAAGTTTCGAAGTCAGGAGCCCGCTTGAAGAACAGAGGTGTACTTTTTAAGTTTTGAAGTCAGGAGCCCGCCTGAAGAACAGAGGTGTACTTTTTAAGTTTTGAAGTCAGGAGCACGCTTGGAGAACAGAGGTGTAGTTTTAAATTTTTGAAGCCAGGAGCCCGCCTGGAGAACAGAGGTGTAATTTTAAAGTTTTAAAATCAGGAGCCCGCTTGGAGAATAGAGGAATACAATTAAAGTAAAGAAGTCAGGAGCCCGCCTGGAGAACAGAGGCGTATCTCTCAAGTTTGAAGTCAGGAACCCAACTCGTATAACAGAAGATCATTTCAAGATTTTGAAATCAGGAGCCCGCTTGGAGAGCGGAGGAATACAATCTAAAGTCAAGAAATCAGTGCAAGGCAGCAACAAAGGAATTTCTATAAGAGAATACAGGACAAGAAGACAACAAGAAACACAAGAGCAAGTTTGAATGTCCAGATAGGATTTTGTAATTAATAGACTATAGTCTAGTCTAGCTTCTTTATTTTTTTTGTAGCATGGTGTAATAAGGGGTCAGCAAGTAGCAGCAGCAGCTGCAACAGTAAACACAACTTCATGGTAGTCCTAGCTACCAAAATCTCCCGAACTACATTTACCTGACTCCTTTCTAGCCAAGGATATGTAAGAAAACTTTGAAGCAGAGGTTCGGTCAAAATCTTTCAAAAAATGCTTCACATGGAGTATTCAAACGGGCAAAAAATCGCTCGTATCCGCTCACTTTGTCTTTGCGCGAAAACTCTTTGTGTTTACGGGAAAAGAGGGGCAGCTGTGAGCACGTGATTTTTGCCTCATATGAATTACTCCCACAAAATCAAAACAAAAATTATTTGTTTTATTGTGTGCATTTTTGTGAATTTTTCATGATATTTTCAGTAATAGTTTGCATTTGTGTGCGCATGTTTGTTGGTTAAATTAATAAAAAATACAAAAATATGTTGCAATTATATTTACAATTTAAATAGACATCTTGGAATTAATCAATAATTATTTTACAAAAAGAATGAACATGATAAAAATAATGTGTTTTGCATTTTTTTTAGTGTTTAATGTCAAAGTTTGTGTGATTTGATATTTAATTACTTGTGATGATTATTATTAGTATTTTTAAGTTGATTAGGGTTTATGCTTTAACTTAGGAGTGTTAGTATTATTTTTGGAAAAATTAATTAGATAATAAAAAGAAAGGGAAAATAATGAAGAGGAAATTACATTTGGGCCAAACCCACCCCCAGGCCCAAAGGTCCGTCCAAAAAATACCGCTTACCCGGCCCACACCTGTCCCAGTCCAGTCCGTATCCCACTTAACCAAACGATGCCATTTAAATGGCCTTTGATGGGAGCCGTTGAGTTGATTTGATCGAACGATCAAAATCCTTTGCCCTAACCCGTGTTCAGCCCCGACATGTTCCATCAGAGACCAACCCGGTCTGAAGGGTGTCTGAACGACACCGTTTTGTTAAGTCAATCGATCCAATCTGTTGATCTCGTTTGATCGAACGGCCTGGATTAAATTCCACCGACAGTATATAATTGCCCAAACAGACCCTGTCCCCCGTCAGAGCCCCCCTCCCCATATCGTCTCTTACAAACCTCAAAGACCAACATGTTTCTCCGCCTTCTACCGCCTTACTCCGCCCACCGAAAATCGCCTCATGGCGGTTTCGGTGGTCCAATGACCCCCAAATTAACACCCTAGCCACGCCACAACCTACCCATTCCAAATACCGAAACATTTCCATTCGAATCATAGCCAAGCGTCTCGAATCTTCAATTGAAGTGCAGTCAAAAACACTAGCTTACCCAATCGATACCAAAATCACACCTTTTAACCACCTCATCACCCTTATCTCCAATCCCCTACCAGCTTTCGCCAAATCCCCCTCAAAACGCTCGAATATCAAATCTAAAACCTAAGTTCACGAGCCCAGAAATACAAAAGGGGTCTGTAAGGATTCTTTGATCGGATTGGACTTAGCTTTGTGTTTTCACATGAAAACCCAAGTTTAAGGTCTAGTCCGGTTTGAAAGACTTTTAAAGAACATATTCGGGTCCGGTATGAATTTCTAAGGTATCCCTTTCTCCATTCTTTTGTTGTTAAATTTAGTTTACTATTTTGTTGTCTTTGTCATTTGTTTCTTCCTTCTCTTGCGGACTTTTTAGTTGATCTAGTTTTCATCAGTCTCATCCTTCTTTAAGCAAATGTTAGGAACATTAACCTTTTAATTTGATAAATAGGTCTGTTCATTATTCTGAATTTCGTAGTTAGTTGGATCTTTTGTTGAAGTTACTTAAATTGCGGTTATGTTAATTGTCATTTGAACCGACCGATTTGGTTTCAATCGTGTATGAGTTGAATGACCACACCTGTTAGTTCAGGTTTGGGTCAACTAGTCGGGTCATTGATCCATGTCCCATTTGAGGCTCAAACATGGGCAAGTCCAATTGGCTGGAAGCCCAAGTGCAATTTGCCTTGGGTCAAATTTGACCCAAGCTGTTCTGGAAGATTAAATAGCAGGGGGGTTTAGTTGATTAATGAACAAGGGACAGGGGAATTAATTTAAAATAGGGGCGTGCCCATACCATTAATTTAAAAATACAGGTTGCCCATACCAATTGAATTAAAATAATGGGAAAGGGGGCTAATAGTAGAACTGACAGTCTTTATAGGCCAAAAAATCATAGAATAATGGGGGAATTATTTTCTTAATTGGTTAAGTGCTCTTAAGAGCTGGAAAAGGTTTAAGATTTGGGATATAAAATGGTGACATTGACACCTAAAAGGGGGACTCGGTCATACACTTTGATATACACTCATAGAAAGATTTTGAGAAAGAGAAAACATCATGTAAAGCTAAGAGTTTAAGAAAGAATACACATATAGAAATATAGAGAGGCTGAGAGTGGTTGTTCTGCTAATTCAATAGCTGAGGTTCAAAGGCTCCTGGTTAATTTTTGAATTTCAATTCAGTCATTCAAGCTAGTCTGTTACATTGGTCCTTATTTTCCTAGATTTTGGGTTTGACAAACTGCATTCTATGTTTGAAGTGGATTGGTTTTGATCTTTGAGTCTGGTTTAGTTTGCTGTTGAGTTTTGAAATCATTTTCCTGGTCTATTGGTGTCATTTGCTGGGTTGGATTGTCGTTGTTGCTGGTGTTAATTTTTTGTTGACTGACCTTGCTGATAGCTCATTCTCTCCTTCCCTTTTGTTTTAATTCCAGGTACTCCTCTGATTTCATATGATATGTGAAGAGTCAGTGTACAGTTAAATTGGAAGATAAATGATGATAGGCTGTTTGATTTCCCCTTTGAAGCCCTCCTGTTATACTTTTGGTTCAACCACGTAGTATAGTTGTGTTTATGTGAACAATGTGATAATTTGTAAATAACTGGACTGTCGGACTGAATTCAGCAAGTGCTAGCTTTGATTTTCTTTAATTTGGTGTTCCTGTCACAGTTCGCAACCTTAAAACAAATTCAAAACTAGTTAGTAGAAGTTTACTGTGAATCAGCCTGGGATTTAAATGCTCGAAGTCATTTTGCACAGGTTGGAAATTTGTAATTTGTTAAGCTTAGGAGTTTATTAGCTTGTTTATGTCACATGTCATAAATGATCTGTTTGAGCATATAAAACCAATAGATGAATTTACAATCTGTTAAGATTCACTCACAATCATGATTAGTCTAGCTTATCAGATCCTATTTGAACTTACAAATCAATGTATCGAGTCATTCATGTTTAAGTTCAAAATTTGTTAAATTAAGATAGACGCAACTCGGTTCATTGAGCCACTGTTAATGGAGGTTGAGAAATGTTTACCAATATTGTCCTAATTTCACCTGGATCGTTTGGGCCATAAAAATTAATTTAATATAGCCCAGTCATATGATAGTTGTCCCGAATTAACACCAGGCCCACCCTTTCTAATTCAATTAATCTCATTTAGTCAAGGCCTGGGTGGTTTGGTCCCAAGTCACAAATTCGTCACCTTCATATTGGGCTTGCTCAGAAGCCTCGGAGAAGCTTCTTATACGATCCGGCTATATTTTGGGTTAGATTCGAAGCCCATATCGTTAAAAGCCCGAAGTCATATTCGAAGTCATTGGTTTGATTTGCAATACAATTTTTGGGTCTTCCAAGTTAAGCAGCGCATTTGACGTAAGAGATTTTCCTCTAGTTCAAGTGTGGACTTGAACGTGGGGCCCAAATTCCTTAATTTCTTTTAATAGTAGTAATCAATAATGCTAATTAATTAACACCTTTTTAGAGACAATACTTAATAGGAAATCATAGCTTCTTTAGGATGCCCTTTAAAATAAAACGAGGTGCACCGCGCCAAACAAATTTGTAAATTGCATGGCCCTCTTTGAATGCTCATCTTAAAATACTTAGAGACAGGGACGGTCCGTTTAGCAAACTTTCATGGCCGCCCCCAAATTAAATAATGCGCTAGTCCCTTTAGACGCGTTCTTTACTAATTTTACCTTCCTAAATTCGGGTGTGCATTTCATGTGACCCAAATCCAAATCCCAAAATTTTGAATAAAATGTGTCGAGGTTCCGGGTGCATTTCATGTGACGTGATCCAAAAACACGTTTTAAACGACGTTCAATTTCCTAAAAATCAACTACAAGCGGTAAACAATTTTAAAAGTGCACTATAGGATGAGGTATATAGAAATCAGATTTTTAGCCAATTATAATGGTTGAGCGACCGTGCTAGAACCACAGAACTCGGGAATGCCTAATACCTTCTCCTAGGCTAACAAAATTCCTTACCCGGATTTCTGGTTCGCGACTGTTAAACAGAGTCAAACCTTTTCCTCGATTCGAGATTCAAACCGGTGACTTGGGACACCATAAATCTCCCAAGTGGTGACTCTGACCTTTTAATAAAAATGAATCCCATTTCGATTGTCCTTTAATTGGAAAAACTCCATTTATTATACCCTCACGGGTGTAGTAAGAAAAGGAAGGTGTGACAGTACTTTGATTTTGTTAATTGTTTGATTGATTTCCTTTCCTTTCTCTTTACAAATCAAGTACTATTGAAACTTTTCCTTAAATATACCTCATGTATTTTCCCTTCTTATGCTACTGTGAAGGATTTTACTCAAATTTCCTTTCCTTGTTTACACTTTTCCGTTTGAAATTAAATCCTTTGACTAAAGGAAGAATATTTGAGACTGATTTTAAAAGGTTTTCTTACCTTTCTTGTTTGCTTCTCTACACTATAAAAGGGGATGCCCTTTGTGTACTTCAGATAGTCGACTTTGACACAATCAATCTGGTTACTTCTTACTCTCAAATACACTTAGCATTTAAAAAAACATTCGATTTCCCTGAACTCACAAGCATAGATGTTCTCTGATTGTGGCTTTGCTTAGCAAGAATCCTGCCTTCTTTGCTTATTTTTCCTAAAACTGGTACGTCACTTTTGTTAATTTCTGCCACTCCCCTATGTGTTTTTTCTTCAGTCCATTCTTTGTTTGGCTTACTGCTTCCATAATGTAATTTTTTTTTGCAAGTTGGTTTGTTTCTTTGCTATGCACCTACATGAATCCCTATCCCCAATTCCCTTTATATGTTTGAGCTATGGTTCAGAAAACATGACAACATTTGATGTTGTTGTTCATGGACATGAACTGGACTCTCCGAGTCCTAAACTCTCTCAATTCCCATCCCCATTTCCCTTTCTATGTTGCTGAGTTTGAGACCTTGGTTTGGCAGTGCCCTAATCACTGTCCAGACCATAGTTTGATGTTCAATAGGTCCATACTCTTACTTGGTGGCTGAACAGGCTGGTCAGGGGTGTGCCAAGCTACCTTATGGCTGGGCATGACCACCGGCGTGCCTTGGCACTCCTTAACCCCCCTCTATTGCACTTGTACTCATTCTTATAACTTAAGTTCTTGCCCTCTCTTGTGAGCCTTGCCTTAGGATCCTTGAGCTCTCTTTGAACTTGGACACTTGAGGGTTGGCTCTTCCATACTGCACTATAATTCATTCTGATTAATATCTTGGGTGTAAGCACTGCCTGGAGTTCCTGAAACTCCTTGTATCTCTGAAACACTCTAGATAAGAGAAGGCTTTGGAAATCTTGATCTCGGAAGTGGTTCAATCTCATATGGTTAGATACTAAGTCTGAATTAGGTTGCTCAGATGTAGCTGATAGCTTCTGATGTACTTTTAATTTCAGTCTGATTTTACTGGTCTGTAATAATTTGTATAAACACATGGGGATTTAGTGAAAAAGGGAGGGGGTAACTTTTATGCCCAAAGGGTAGAAACCATGACTATAGGATTTAATTTCTGATCTGTGCAACTTCACACGTAGAAACCATGCCTATAGAATTTAATTTCTGATCTGTGCAATTTCACACGTAGAAACCATGACTATAGGATTTAATTTTTGACGTGTGCAACTTCACATGTAGAAACCATGCCTATAGGATTTAATTTCTGATATGTGCAACTTCACACGTAGAAACCACGCTTATAGGATTTAATTTGTGATCTATGCAACTTCACATATAGAAAGTATGTCTATAGGGATTAACTTCTAATTTTCTGCAACTAAGCATATCGACACCATGCCTATAGGGGCATGCATTTCTGCATATAATAACGTCGTTAGGCAAACAGTTAGGTTTAATAATAAAACGGCATATAGATATCCTTGTTCATCAGGCTTCTATTAACGTTCGAAAAAGTGTTAAAATCAGTTAACGCATAGAAACCATGTCTATAGGAACTTCGAATCTAAACCGTCTCATTCGTTCAAAACAGTACCAATCGCTGAAATTAGTATTTACTTTGGTAAAACTGGCAGTCTTCTGCATTTTTCTGAACCTCATAAATTGACAAACCTTTTCTAAATAAATCGGCACTTTTCTGAAACTCACTCTTTTCTGATAAGATTCGTGAAACTTTTTCAATTAGTCTGCAAGTCCTCTGAAGTTCATTTCTTTTCTATTAAACCTTTTCAAAATAGTACATTCTTTTCTGAAGCTCATTTTACTCTGATAACAACTGTAACCTTTTATAATCAGTTTGCTTTTTCGAAATCGCTAGTCCTATTCAACACATAGACAAAGGGTTAATTAATCAATTGGATATGTTTCTGACAACTGCATTCGAGCGAGCCTAATGCGGACTTCCTGTCTAAAAATATGTGTTGAACCAGTCCATTTATCGCTTTAATTTAATAATAAACCAGTACGTGTGAGACATGCTAAACTCTATGGCTTTATCTGATTTAAGGAGGCTTACTTCAGCCCTACTTGTTTATTTGCTCTCCCCTTACTTTCATTATGTATTTTGATTGATGCCTTAGTATTTTGTCATTTGAAAACTCTCAAAAGGACCCAAACCCCTTTCCCTTTAGGACTAGTAGTCCCAAATGCCTCCGGAAATGATAAGATTGGGATGGGTACTAGCATGCAATAAGTAACGAGACATTTCGCGCTTTAATACCTTAACGGAGTGGGAAGGGTAGAATATGGATATGATGACCGGTGCGCTAATATCACGTGCGACCCCTCTTCTGAGGAGTGTACGCCGGGTATTGCATTGATGTTATCCATATTATTTACAAACCTAGGACCCCTTTTTCCTTTTACTTGTTCTTTTTTTAGTTTTCTTTCAAACTAACTTCCTGTATTTCCTACTCTTTTTTCTTTTTTTGAATTCTTAACCTTGTTTGAAATACTACGTGAAAACCCTTTTCTTTATTTTCTACTTGTCTTCTTCATTGCTTAAAGTCACAATTGTAGCATGGTCGGGAACCACACTAGTGGATCTTTAGGGGTGCCTAACACCTTCCCCTCAAGATAATTTCTAGCTCTTACCCAGACTCTGGTTCTTCATCTCAAAATTCTTCTTAATAGTGTCCTAATGCACTATAATCATTAGGTGTCAACTCTCCAAACTCCAAAAACCCAATTCTCTCAAGGGAATATAGTTGTCCTCCCAAATGTCGTATACCCGATTTCGAACTCCGTTTGGAAAAAGGGGGCGTCGACACCTAGCACTTTATCTAACCTTTCCACGATCAAAAACCTATTTTTGTGTCTAAGGTTAGACCAAGTGTAGTTACACCCTTTATAACCTAAATCAATTAAATTACAATTATTAATCTTAGACCATAGGTAGTTAGCTCTACTGTCCCATATACTATTGCCTCCAAACTTCTCATTCGAACCAAAAATATCATTGAAGTCCCCTCCTATTAGCCAAGGACCATTGTAACTATTGCTAATGTTTTCTATGCTATCCCATATTTTGTTATGCAAAGATATGTTAGTACTAGCATAAATAGCACTAAAAAGCCATTTTTGACGAATAGGAATTACTTCAATTGTTGCATGAATCTCCTGGTCCCTATGAACAAAATTTTGAACTATGACTATTGCATGGTTGTAGAGAACCACAATCCCACCTGCTTGACCCTCCGCTGGAACTTCAATGAACTCCGTAAAGCCATAGTCATCTAATAGTTCCAAGTGGTTACCCATTCTAGTTGCTAGCAGAGCTACCATACAGGGTCTATGAGTGTCAACTATCTCCCTGAAGTGTCTTCTAAAATTATCGTTATTTCCTCCTCTAATATTCCAAATAATGATATTGGTAGGCCTATTCATGGATAGATTCAGGTTTTGGTTGGCTGGGTCCCCATTTTCCCTCACTTCCCCTAGCACAGGGTTCCTCCGTAGTGATGGAACTAGGATCATTGCTTGATTTCCTACAGTTGGATCCTTAGGAGGTCTTATTTCCATCGAGCATTTGTGCAATGCTAACGGGTAGCTGAGAACATGCCTCTTCTCTTGCCTCTCGGAAAAGAGAAACACTTTTACCCCGTCGAGACTTGAGATTTCTAGGACTCTTTCTAAGAGAAGGTTTAGGGGTTCCTCACCCTCTTCCATTTCTGCCTCTACTGGTTCTAGTACAATGAGTGGATTGTGGGGTGGTGAGGGAGGTTGTTGTGGTATTTGGGGCTCCTGTATTGGTTGGGTTTGTTCCCATGGGAGAAATATAAGGTTTAGTTGAGAGAGGTTTTCTGGCATGAAGAAAGGCATGTCCATCAGTGCATTCTAAGGATAGATTGGGTTGAAATATGGAGAGAGGTTCCACTGGTTACTCATTGCATGGACAAGCTAGGGTTTCACTGATGGAGCTAGGGGTTGAAGAATGTTGTTGAGCCATGCTTGGTTCAGGTAATTGTTCATGGCCAATCTCATGCCTTCTGTCACCAGCTGAGCTAAATACTGGGTGTCGTGAAGGATGATCACTGAGTCCTGACCATTGATCTGGACATTGAACGAGCATGCACGGCCCATTAGACCCATCTTCATCCATGACACTGGTTGGTTGTTTTGGGCTTAGGGTGGCTGGACATAACTTACTTGGGGATTCTCTGGTTGAGGGTGGAGAGGTTGGAGATTTTCCATAGTGAGTCTGGTTTGACGAAGTATTTGGAGGAGTCTTTGTCTTCTCCTCAGGGATGATGGTAATGTTGGCATTTTGAACAGTGTTCGGATTACTATATACCTCTAAGTCCGGTGTGGGAGGGGAGCTATTAGGTATTAGGAGAGGATTGGTTGGAAGGGTAATGATTGGGGAAGGCTTTTGCATGTCGTTTGAGTCCCCAAGAGAGGCGTTTATAGGCCGAGCTTCCAATTCCTTTGCATGTGTTGGATTTTTTGCCATTTGGCTAAATTGTTCTTCCTTATTAGCCATTTGGCTTACATGATTAGGCTTTAGAGGAGGAGCAGATCTTAAGCAAAGATCTTGCTTGATGTTGTGGTTAATAGACAGCTTGTTACTAAGTTGCCCACTTGAAAGGGTATTGAGATTCGTGGTGCATTGGTTTTTAATAGGGGTAATAGGGTCATTGTAGTTAATATTTTGCATGGCCATCTTAGTAGGATTAGTACTAGGAGACACGTTTGTCTCCAGCATGTCAATATCTTTAGTAATAAGTGAAATTTGTTCATTTGCATGAGTTTTATTAGAAATAAAATTTTGATTATTAAAAACATTAGTGGTTTTGTCCAAAACCATAGTCTGTTCATCTAAGATAGAAAAGTTGTTTTTAGTAAGCAAAGTACTTTGATCCTTAGGCAACGAAGCTGAAGATTAAGAATTGTTGGCATGCAGGGATGGGGTAGAGTTTCTTTGTTCTTTAGATTTATATTGTAATAGTTGAGTATCTAGATACTTACCGGTATTTGCATTGAAGATCTTAACAGAGATACCTAGGCCATTAGCTAGCTTACTCGGATTGGCAGTAGATGTTTTTTGAGGAGATCTTGTATCATGAGTCTTCTTTTGGAAAAAGAGATTGTTGTCCATTGTTCTTCTTCATTTTCATTAATTGGAATAGTAGATATTTCCTTGGTTGTATCTTCAATGTTGCTATCTCCATTTCTTTGAATGATGAAGGGGCATTTTTGAGCTATATGTCCCAAACGTCCACATTTTTTGCAAAGAAAATTTTTTCCTTCATAGTGAATTGCTTGTTTATGGTGACCACCATAGATGAATGGTTGAACTGGAACTTTCAATGGTAATTCCATACATAATCTTGCATAACTACCTCTCAGAGTTGTTGAAGTACAAATATCAATTTTTAGGAGCCGGCCAATTGCATTGCCAATTTTTTCTAGAATTTTTCCATCGTAAAATTCTGTAGGTAATTGGAGAAGTCTAATCCATACTGCTGAGTTTGTGACCCTTTCTTGAGTGGCAATAAAGTTTGGTTTCCATTTGGTAATTGAAAGGAAATGCCCGTTAATGAACCAAGGGCCTTGGTGCATTGCCTTGTCCGTGTTTTCCTTTTTTTTGAATTTGATTATGTAGTAATCTACTCCCAGGTTAATCAATTGGAAGTCCTCAGTTGGCTTCCATAGTTCTTGGATTTTTTTCTTGAGATAGTGGTATAACAAACGTTTGCCCACTAGCTTAACTATAATGGAATTTTTACCTTCTCCTCATAGGAGAGTGTTATGAATTTGATGCCTTTAGAGGTTGATAAGGATGATTGATCACGTATTTGATCTTCTGGATTAATCATTAGGGAGTTTGTATCTTGATGATTTTCTATAGTTGTGAAAAATAAGAGGTTTGAAGTGGGGAGCATCTCTTTGAAACTAGGTTTGATTTTGCTTTGATCAATATCTGGGGGTTTAGGGGGATTGTGTGTTGTTGATGTTCATATGGTTGGGGATCCATTTCCCAGAGAGAGTAAATTCATACATGGTTAAATTTCAACCAACAATACTTTGTTAATATCATTGTTAATGCTTTTAGTAAATTCACTTAAATTCTATGCGTTTCTAATATACATAAAAATTCAATTATAGATTCTTTTTAAATGCTTAATTCACTGTTGAGTAATAGTTTGAACAAAATTCTTTTATTTGAGGAGGCAAGACACTAACATGTGAATGTACGTGTTCCTTTGTTAGATAATAGATATTTCTTATGGATAATCAATACAATATATTTAAAAAAATTATATACCGTCAAATAAATGCTATTATGCAAAGTAAACGTAAAATACAATTTCTGGTAGGCAGCCATCATTAATTGTTTGAGTGGTGCTGTCCCCTGGAATTGGTAGCAGATCCACTTCTTCCATCTTCCATGTGCCAAATCGAATAATTTTTCTTATGATTACATAAAAATATAACATCTCTTTCAACAGCATCTCGTTCTTTACCCATTATATCCTTTTTTGTCCCCTTCAATCTAAAATTGAATTTTAAATAGTGAATGAGAAAAATATTATTTATAACTTTGACATTAATTTAAAGATATACTTGAACGTAGACTCGTGAGTACTAGACACTATGCCCTCTCGCGACATGTATAAAAAAATTAGAGTACGTAGCGAAAAATAGGTCGTTAAACTAGATGAAACATTTTCTTCTACTCTTTAATACTCATAAAAAAATGAATGAATCAATGTTTACGTCACGTTAATTAGCACTTTTAGTTGTCAAAGCCTTAAAATTATGATTTTCCTTAAGGTACAAATTGGTGCAAAATTTTGGAAAAATTTATCCTAGTAATTTCTTCAATTTAAACGACTCATTTGCTTCTCACAAGCAAAATAACGTAGATCAAAACTGCTCAGATCTAATAAATATAATGTTTACGTCACGTTAATTAGCACTTTTAGTTGTCAAAGCCTTAAAATTATGATTTTCCTTAAGGTACAAATGGGTGCAAAATTTTGGAAAAATTTATCCTAGTAATTTCTTCAATTTAAACGACTCATTTGCTTCTCACAAGCAAAATAACGTAGATCAAAACTGCTCAGATCTAATAAATATAATGGACTAAAACTTGTTAAATAAATTCCAAAGTTAAGGATGTTTTCTGCCCATTCACGTTGTGTAATATGTATGTCATTTGCCCCTCATACCTCCTCTTTACTGCGCGGGAAGGTTATAAGGGTATAAGGAAGTTTTTTTCAATTTAAGTGACAATCGAAACAGAATTAATATTTAAGATTCATAGTCGCCACTTGGGATAATTTATGGTGTCTCAAATCACCAGTTAAAATCCCGAAATCAAGGAAAGTTGACTCTGTTTTACAGTCTGCGAACACAGAAATCTGGGTAAGAAATTTTATTAACCCGAGAAAAGGTGTTAGGTATTCCTGAGTTCCGTGGTTCTAGCACGGTTGCATTAATCATGCTTGGCTTATTAAAATTGTTTAACTACATTTTGGAACCTATGTGCTTTCACCTCTTTTAGTTAAGAAATTATCTTGAAATGAGTCACGCGTACGTGTACCCATTTGTTTGGCGCGTCAAAAATTATGTCACGTGAACGTGTCCACAATTAAATAACGCTTTATTAATATTAACAAATTTTGGTCAAAGTTGCGCGAACGCATACTCTGGTTTTGTTTTTTTAGAAATCGTAATCATGTCACGTGAACGTGTCCACAATCACAACGATATATTAAGCGCACCTAAAGCAACCACGAACATTCTCTTTTTTTTTGCATCTAATTTATAAAATTAATCTGAGGGCCATGAGCAATTTAATTATGGATGTCACACCTCAATCTATCCTTAAAGAATCGTAATTATGTCACGCGAACGTGTACACAATCACGACGATATATTAAACGCGCCTAAAGCAAGCTACGAACATTCATTTAAAAACCATAATTATGTCACGCAAACATGTACTAAAAAATTCAAAACGTGCCTAAAGGTTCGCCTGTCCGGATGTGATCGGCCTAGCATACTACTAGCGATAATGAAACTAGTGAGAACAAAGCAAGAATGAAACACATCATATGAAGCTCAATTGTCCTAATTATGTTCAAGTCTCGACTGTCCGTTTGTGTTATTTAAGGTACAAATTGGTTCAAAATTTAGGAGAAATTTACCCTAGTAATTTCTTCAATTTACACGACTCATTTGCTTCTCACAAGCAAAATAACGTAGATCAAAACTACTCAGATCTAATAAATATAATTGTATTGGGAAAAATTGAGTTTATATATTGAAGTGATTGAAAGATGACGTGTCATGACACGAAGGCTGGTCAAAGAATGATGATTAGCAAAGAGGCACGAATTGCAACAGATACGAGCAGAGGCACAAGTAGAGGTACGAGCAGTTATTCAAAATACTCAACGCTGGTACCTATTTAAATCCAAAAATCAAGGAGAATGAATCTGACAGCACAAGAGAGTACAGATACAGTATTTAATAAGCATTAAATACTAAAAATATTAGAGAATCTATATTAAATTACAATAATTATGTAACGTAACATTTAATGCCTTTAATTATCTATAATGACCTTATTACGACAAAAGTAAAACGTATAGCTATAAAAGGGAGAGAATGGATCATTTGTAAGGACACGAAATATAAACTGAATATACTGATTTACTTTTTTTCTGCTATCTATTTTACTGTTATCAAAGTCAATTTCTTTTATTCATTTTCGATTATCAGTAACCCGAGTTCTTCTAAAAATAAAGCTTTAACCGAAATTCTATTTTTTGGTTAAACAAATTGATTCCGTTACCGAAAATCTGATAATCTATTCTTTCTTAACCTAATATTTTTTGTTGCATCAACAACCATGTCCAACATTAATGACAACACCCAAGGAAACCAAGTAAACCAAGTAAACCAAAGAAACCCTCAAATCCAAGGGAATTCACAAGATGGCCGCACCCCAATTCCTTCTCCACAAAGTTCCCCTCAGCGGTCTCGAGAAGGCACTCCTGATGGATCTCATTCAAATACAAATGCTCAATTTGATAACGATGTCGCTATTAATGAAGCTTTGCAAAAGCTAATCGCTCAACAGGTCAATAAACCTCTTGAGGCCTTTGCCAGCAAGTTACCTGTTGCACCTTCAACACCAATTCCAAATAACAACACTTTGGAAAATTCTCGTTTCGGACTTGCTAATTCGGGCAGTGGTAGAATCCCCAATGAATCACGAGACGGAGAGCCAGGTAACTTAGTCAATTCTGATTTACAAAATTTAGTATTAACATTGAAGAAACAGCTCAAAGAGCAAAGTGACCGCATAGAGAAAATACCTGGAGTACCACATGTAATCAAAGGGATAGATATGGACAAATATTCGCAACAACCTTGGAAGCCAAGTGTTGCTCCTCTCCCTATTCCGAAGAAATTCAAAATGCCCGATATTCCAAAATACGATAGAACAACTGATCCACGAGACCACGTGACTGCATTCACAACTAGCGTGAAAGGAAACGACTTGACCAAGCAAGAAATTGAATCAGTATTGCTCAAAAAATTTGTTGAAACACTCACTAAGGGAGCATTAATATGGTATTCTCTTTTAACCGAAAATTCCTTAAATTCTTTTGCTGAGCTTGCAGATTTATTTATCAAAGCACATTCGGAAGCCCAAAAAGTCGAAAAAAGAATGAAGGATATTTTCAAAATCAAGCAAGTGGACTTAGAGCTGCTTAGAGAGTTCGTGGATAGGTTCCAGCGTGAAAGAATGACATTACCACGAGTACCAGAAAATTGGGCAGGTATAGCCTTCACTATTAATTTGAATGAAAAAAGTTTAGAAGCCACGAGATGACTTAAAGAAAATCTTCGTGAATTCCCAGCAACAACATGGAATGACGTATACAATAGGTATAACACGAAGCTAAGGATAGAAGAAGATATTATCTAACAATCTTAAAAAGAGGAAAAGGTAAGTTCGAGACAGGCTGAAATAGAAAAAGGTCCGGTAAAAATAGATACGAACCATATATGGGCCCAGGGGGAAAAGATTCACGATCAAAGCATGATCATTCAAGGTACAATCATAGATCTAGAAATAGAGAATCGGGCTCGTCATCGAGGTTTGGGAATGATCATAACGAACGAGAGTCACGGGATGATGATAGGAACCTGAAGGCACGATTTGGCAGTTATAATTTTAATATAAGCACTTCCAAGCTCGTAGCTATTTTAAGAGGCATAGGTGATAAGGTGCGGTGGTCAAAAGAAATAAGATAAAATCCAAACAGGCACAATCCTGAGCACTGGTGCGAATTTCACAATGATCATGGTCACAAAATGGCAGATTGTAGGTTGCTACAAGGTGAAGTTGATCATCTGTTAAAGCAAGGATATATCACCGAGTTATTCAGCGAGAAAGGTAAGCAAGCATACATGAAGAATAGGTAGGAGCCCCCTAAACCACCTTCTCCCATAAGAACCGTCAATATTATCAGCGTAGGTGAAGAAATAAATGGTATGACGTATACAACAGCCAATATGGTTTCCAAAGTCACAATTACCCACGGGAAGCGGTTACGACATGTTTTAGAGGAATAAAATATTATGTTCGATGATGCAGATGCCGATGGACTATTAACTCCACATAACGATGCATTGGCAATATCTCTACTTATACATGACACTAATGTGAAACGAGTTTTGATTGATCCAGGTAGTTTCGTGAACATTATTCTGCTAAAAGTACTACATGAGATGCAAGCTGAAGATAAATTAGTACCAAAAACACATACTTTGTATGGATTTGACAATTCCAGTGTTGTGACGAAAAGGGAAGTAATACTTATTACATTGGCAGAAGGAGTTGTCAAAGATATGGAGTTTCAGGCAGTGGAGATGGAAATGGCTTACAACATAATTTTCGGGAGGCCATGGATCCACGAGATGGATGTCGTTCCAACAACCTTACATCAAGTCATTAAATTTCCATCACCATGGGGAATATGTCAAACTCGTGGAGACCAACAGATATCCAGGAGCATCAACTCCGTAGCAGATTCAAGTACGAGAAATGAAGAAAAATAGCAATTACAGAATCCAGTTGAGGATACCACAACGCAAACCTCAACTGAAGAAGGGCGAACAGATGTGGATTTAAAGCCCGATTCTATTCAAAAACCAGAAAAAAATAAAAATATCAAAACAACGATCGAAGAGCTGGAGGCTGTAGTATTATTTATACAATGGCCTAAAAGGAAAATCTACATAGGGGCCAATCTCGTCCCAAACATGAAACGTAAGTTGATTGAATTTTTAAATGCTAACGTGGATTGTTTTGCTTGGTCCCATTCTGATATGATAGAAATACCATCGGAGGTAATGACTCACAAATTAAATGAAGACTCATCTTATACACCTATCAAACAAAAGAAGAGAAAGCAAGGAACTTTCAAAAATCAGGTGATTCAAGATGAGGTCCAAAAATTATTAAAGACTGGGTCTATCCGCGAGGTAAAGTATCCTAATTGGTTAGCCAACACTGTTGTGGTACCAAAAAAGAACGGTAAATGGTGAGTTTGTGTAGATTACACAGACCTTAACAAAGCTTGTCCTAAATATTCTTTTCCATTACCACATATAGATCGACTAATTGATGCTACTACAAGACATGAGTTGTTAAGTTTTTTAGATGCATACTCAGGATACAACCAAATCAAAACGGATCCCATAGATGAAGAAAAAACTTTATTTATAACAGATAAGGGGACTTACTGTTATAAAGTAATGTTTTTTGGTCTCAAAAATGCTGGTGCAACATATCAAAGATTAGTGACCAAAATATTTCAAGATCATCTGGGAAAAACTATGGAGGTCTATATAGACGATATGCTCGTCAAAAGTCAACATTTAGGGGACCATATATTACACTTGTCAGATATGTTTCAGATCTTGCGAAAATTCAATATGAAACTAAATCTTCAGAAATGTGCATTCGGTGTTGGATCAGGTAAGTTTTTAGGTTTTCTTATTTCTAACCGTGGTATTAAAGTGAATCTCGCACAGATTAAAGCCATTGAAGAAATCCCTGACATGCTTACAAGTAAAAAATAGGTACATAGGTTGACAGGAAGAATTGCAGCCTTGGGGAGATTTATTTCCAAATCATCCGAAAAATGCTTTAAATTCTTTTCTACTCTTAAAAACAAAGATCAGTTTGAATAGAATGAGGAGTATTAACAGGCACTCAAAAATTTTAAAACATACCTGTCAAATCTGTCGTTGCTTGCAAAACCAAAGGTTGGAGAAAGATTGCTCATCTACCTTGCCGTCTCAAAAGTAACGGTGAGTGTTGTTTTAGTTTGTGAAGACCAAGGTAAACCGTCTCTAATTTATTATGTCAGCAAATCATTATTAGATGCGGAGACGCGGTATCCTCAATTAGAAAAGCTTGCAATTGCTCTAATCATGGCATCTAGAAAGTTAAAGTCTTATTTTCAATGTAATCCTATTATCGTAGTAACTGCTTATCCATTATGCAACATATTACATAAGCATGAGTTGTCTGGTACGTTAGCTAAATGGGCTATAGAACTAAGTGAATATGATATCACATACCAACCCAGAATCGCGATAAAATACCAAGTATTAGCATATTTTTTAGTTGATTTTAGCCAGAGAATGCAATTAGAAGCGGAAAAAGAATTACAGGTGTTCAACGGGTCTAATCCAGGAATTTGGACCTTATTTACTGATGGTTCATCTAACGTAAAGAGAGCAGGTTTAGGAGTTGTTTTTGTGCCACCTACGGGTGAAATTGTTCGTCAAGCCATAAAATATTATTCTATAACTAGCAATGAGGCAGAGTACGAAGCTGTGATTATAGGTTTGGAACTGGCACGGAAACTTGGCATTAATCAAATTGTAAGCAAAAATGATTCACAACTCATAGTTAACCAAATGCTGGGGACTTATACAGCCAGGGAAGCACGAATGCAGCAATACTTAGAAAAGGTACAGGACTTGCTCAGACAATTTCAAACCTGGAAAGTCACGCAGATACCAAGAGATGAAATGTCGAAGCAGATGGCTTAGCCAATCTTGCATTTGCGGCAGACATGGCAAGTAACGAAAAATGCTTCTGTAATTCATTTGTTTCATTCGGTACTTGATCCTGACAAAAATGAGGTAAATTTCAATAACTTAACCCGGGATTGGAGAAACGATATTGTTGCTTTTTTTTTGCTGTATGGTACCGTCCCTGAAGACAAGAAAAAAGCTCACGGGCTTCGAAAAAAGGTTGCTCGATATTGTTTAATGCAAGGTAATCTTTATTGAAAAATGTTCGGTGGCCCCTTAGCAAGGTGCCTCGGGCCCTCTCAAACAGAATATGTAATGAGATAAATACACGAGGGGCATTGTGGAAATCACATAGGGGGAAGATCGCCATGATTAGAGTAGGCTATTATTGGCCTAAAATGGAAGAGGAAGCGGCGAACTTCGTGACTAAATGTGATAAGTGCCAAAGATATGGTAACAACATGCATAGACCTACGGAGCTGTTACATCCGATCATTACACCATGGCCTTTTATGAAATGGGGAATGGATATCATGGGTCCATTACCGCAAGCAAAAGGACAGGTAAAATTCCTACTTGTACTCACTGACTGCTTCACTAAATGGTAGAAGCATGAGCATTTAAACAGGTACGGGAAAAAGAAGTCAATGATTTCATCTGGCAAAATATCATATGTCGATTTGGTATACCAAAGGAAATCGTGTGTGATGATGGCCCACAATTTATAGGCGCTCAAATCACAGAATTTCTAGAAAGTTCGCAGATCAAAAGAATTACGTCCACACCTCATCATCCGGTGGGTAATGGACAAGTTGAATCAACAAATAAAGTCATTGTCAACAATTTGAAAAAACGATTAGAGGAATCTAAAGACAATTGGCCAGAATTGCTACCTGGTGTTTTATGGGCATATCGTACTATAACAAAAACGAGCACAGGAGAAACACCATTCTCATTGGTGTACGGAGCTAAAGTTTTAATTTCGGTTAAGATAGGGGAACCAAGAACGAGGTATATGCAGACATCAAAATAATCTAATGAAGAATAAATGTGCACAAACCTTGACTTACTTGAAAGAAGAAGAGAAGCTGCATTAATAAGAATGGCAGCACAAAAACAAGTCATGAAACAATATTATAATCGAAAGGCACGGCTAAGATACTTCAAGATTAGGGACTTCGTACTCAAGAAAGTTTTTCAATCTACGAAGGCAGCTAATACAAGGAAGTTAAGTCCCATTTGGGAAGGACCTTGCAAGATTCATGGTATTGCTGGGAAAGGAGAATACGAACTAGAAACAATGGATGGCAAGATATTACCCTCACACTGGAATGTTATTCACTTAAAGAGATATTATTTCTAAGGAGTACCCCCGGGCAGGTAACCTCATTTTGAAATTTTGTTTTTCAATTATTAAAATTTTAGTAACGATTTTAGATGATAGGCAAAAAGCTAACCCGTACTAAATTATGAGTCACAACCTACAAGGCACGTGGAATTAATTAAAATTTTCGGTCTAGGGTTATAATTATTCTGATAGAAATTGATACGTGTTAAGCAGTCTTTATCTATAATCTCACCTCCGAGTCGCGTATGTTTTTCCTTTTACAGGAAAAGGACCAAAATGAGAGGAACAATAAAGTGCTCGATACTTCATACTTCAACGCTCAAATACTTGGGGGACTATATAATATACATAGACATGTGTATAAAGAAGGCAAAGAAGAAGATTGAGAAATAACAAGCCTGAAAAGTTCACTCATTGAATGAGTCAAGTGCAGAGCAGATTCACGAGTCACGAGCTAAGGCCAAAGAAAGACCTTATCATAGTTAGGGTAAAGGCAATATACTGAAACGGGTTATAAATAAAAACATTGTGTTCATTTTCGTTTTTGAAATCTGTTATAAGAAACACAGTTATGAGAAAGTTATAGAAGTAAATCAAATACATGTAAAGTATTATCCAAAACTAGACAAAGTTCAAATAAAAACTTGTCAAAATTATTTCAAGAAACATGTGTATTCATATTTCTTTTATCGTAAATTAACACCATTATGAAGTTGAGATGTCTTCTTCATTAAGTGTCGAATATAAAAGGGCCCTCTTTTATAATTCATCATTGATTTAAAACATTCATGAGAAAAAGAAAGTATTTTACAAAATAAAAATGCAAGTTATTCAGTAAGTCCTTAAAAATAAAGGCAAGAATAAACAAAACAGAAGTTTAAACAACAACGGAAACTTCTTAATAGTAAAAAAATTTTTATGCTAAGTATGAACTTAGTCATAAACCAAAAATTATTTATATAAAGTGCCCCATAAAAGGTCTAGGGACTTAACATTTTTAACAAACCCTTAAAAAGACCAAGGGTTACAACCATATACTACCAAAAAGAAAGAAAAAAACAACAAAGAAATTCAAACAACATAAACTTTTCACTGAGAAGTCGAAGGAACTAAAGTAGGGACATCAACAACAGCAAGCTCAACTTGACTTGAAGGAGTGGGGATACCTGTATCATCTTCAACATTTTCAGAAGCTTCATCCACGGGAGGAGAAAAATCTTGGTTCTGCTGAGTCTTCTCAATAGTCTCTTTAATCTTAGCTAACTCAGATTCCAAGTCAAAATTCTCCTGGCTAGCTTCAACGAGGGTATCATGGCGAGAATTTAAAAATGCCCAACTCACTTCAATGGCTATTTTTTCTTCAAGGATCTTGTAGTCTCTTTCCCAATCAGCAATTTCATCTCTTAACTTTTCATTTTCATCTAAGGCAGATTCATAAGAAGCTTGAAGAGAAGTGTGGGAATTTTCTAAAGAACAAACCTTAGCAGAAGATACCCAGGGGTCTTCTTGAGCTTGAGTCAAATTTTGCACGAGTTCACCAGCATATGCTTCTTTTTCACCCAAGAGAGCCCTCAACTCTCTAATTTCTTCACTTTCCTTGCATAATTGTTCGGAAAAAGAGGTTTTCAGACGAGCCTTTTCCTTACCTGCTTGATTTGAAGAACCCTTTTCAACTGCCAACTCTGAAGTCAAAGCCCGTACCTGCTGCTCTAAGGTACTTTTACTTTCTTTTTATGTGTCCACGTCGATCTGAAGACTTTCACATTATTCCCTCCAATTATCCGCCTCTACTTGGTAATCATGCGCTAACTGCTCTGAGAGGGCAACCCTTTTCATCATCTCCATACCAATTAAATTGACCTAAAAACAAAAGAAGGGGAAAATAAGAACTTTGAAAATAGAAAAAGGGTAAAGTAAAGCTTGAAAAAGGGATACCTTTAAATAAGCATGCACTATGTCGTTCATCAAGATCAAAGAACTGTGGCTATCAAACTTAGCTCTTTCAACTGGACCAATCAAAGGCTTTAGCCACACGTCTGCTTGATCTGATTTCCTTAAAAGGTTACCCTCATCAGGAACTTCAATGGTGACTTGCCTCATAGCAGCACCCCCACTTGAGGAACCTACCTCAGTATGATGAACAGGTGGAGGGGGAATTGTTGAAGGAGGAACAGTAGAATCAGTAAAAATAGCTTGGGGAGAAACGAAAGAGCCACGATCGGCAAAGAAAGAGTCACAGGAACTGTTGTAGAAAATGAAGCAAGGGGTGCTTCATCAGAAACCGGACCTAAACTTTCACTACCAAACCCACGTTTAAAAAGCTGCTCAACAGAATTATGAGCAGCAACGGGAACATCATCAACATCGTCATTAGGGATCACCACCGGGACTTCAACAGATTCAGTAAGAGGAATAGAACGACGGGGGGATGCTTCATCATTAGAAATGATACGTTTACGAGCTAGTGGCCTTGTTACCAATTCTTCAGAGTCTTGGTCATAAACGGATTTTCTTTTCGATGAAGAGCCCAAAATTATTTCTTGGGCCCTTTCCAAGGAAATACGAGAAGCCACAACCACCTCAACACCAATTCCTCGAACTGCAAATCCTGATAGAAAGAAGGATTAAAATAAGTTCAAAAAAAAAGCAATATATAAAATATATATAAAAAAACTCTTACCATGAGTTTTTACTTTCCAGCCAAATTGTTGGGAAAAAAATCTTCAAAGATCGACCCTCCATTGGGGCAATATTCAACAGTTTTCCTACCCAACCACGAAAATTGGGGATATCGTCCACAACTCTCATGGTTGCTGGAAAAGAAAAGAAAAATTAGAATAATAATCATCAAAATTGAAGAAAAAAGGTACGAGAAAGTTACTCATGTGCAAAATTCCACTTCTCGGGGAAGGGAATATTTTCATCACCCACTAAACCAACAGTGGGGGCAGCAACAAACCTGGCGTACCAACCACGATCTCTATCTCTTCTTCTGGACTAACTAGAATTCTTTTGCTCCTCTCTACTAGAGTAAAAACACTGTTGCAAAAAATCTAGGAGAGTAAAGATGAATTATATGGGAAAAAGTATAAGGCACACCGGCCATATTGGTCAAATGCCTCAAACAAACAACAACCCTCCACACTATAGGGCCAATCTGACCCAAACAGACGTCAAAAAAATGACAAAATTCTAGGATGACAGGATCAATAGCAGGTTTGAATCCTAAGGTGAAAGGATATATATAAACAAAGGAAAATTCCTTTAAATAGGAGGTGATTCTTTGATTCACATTAGGAATTATGATGGGGAAATCATGACTCCAATGGCAGTCTTTACGAACTAAAGTAATCATGCCTTCGGTGATTTGAGTTGGGTATATATCGGCACGATCTAAAGAGGATACTTGATTTCTAAGGGATCTCTATCACTATAGAAAGATAGTTTCGCAGGAACTATTTCATCCACCAAAAGCTCACGAAGAGGTTCAGAAGGTTCCTTACCCCTAGAAGAAGATCTTTGAGAAAGAGAACCCCTGGTTCTAGAAGAGGGACTAGAACTAGATGAAGGAAGAGAAGAACCACGTACGGAAGAAGACCCTAAATTTCGAAGTCTACCTCCTCTCCTGCTCCTGCTAGGGGCAAGAGGAAAGTTATCAACTATGGTGACTCTTCTATGATTAGGGTTTGACGAAGACATGATAGTACGAAGAAGAAGCAAACAAAACTCAAGGAATTGAATATTAAGATAACTTTATGTGATAAAGACAAAGGCAAAAACTATATTTATACTAAGAAATAACCGTAAAAGGAAAATGCACAATGATGGAAAGGTCATAATGAGAACTGCGGCTTCGTGATTAGTGAAGCCGTAAAAAGCCTTAAAAAGCGCTGCAAAGTGGCAGAGCAAATAAAAGGGTGCCACGTGTAATAAGTATTAAGTGGAAGTGACAATTGAATCGTCGATTTTATCGTAGCATTAATGGCGGCAAATATTCGTGCTTTAATAACATCCACTTCCCAAATATTCAATTGATGAATAAATGGCAAGTGGGGGGACTATCTGTATTGGGAAAAATTGAGTTTACATATTGAAGTGATTGAAAGATGACGTGTCATGACACGAAGGTTGGTCAAAGAATGACGATTAGCAAAGAGGCACGAATTGCAACAGATACGAGCAGAGGCACAAGTAGAGGTACGAGCAGTTATCCAAAATACTCAACGCTCATACCTATTTAAATCCAAAAATCAAGGATAATGAATATGACAACACAAGAGAGTACAGATACAGTATTTAATAAGCATTAAATACTAAAAATATTAGAGAATCTGTATTAAATTACAATGATTATGTAACGTAGCATTTAATGCCTTTAATTTTCTATAATGGCCTTATTATGACAAAGGTAAAACGTATAGCTATAAAAGGGAGAGAATGGATAATTTGTAAGGACACAAAATATCAACTGAATACACTGATTTACTTTGTTTTCTGCTATCTATTTTACTATTATCAAAGTCAATTTCTGTTATTCATTTTCGATTATCAGTAACCCGAGTTCTTCTAAAAATTAAGCTTTGACCGAAATTCTATTTTTTGGTTAAACAATAATGGACTAATTAAAACTGGTTAAATAAATTCCAAAGTTAAGGATGTTTTCTGCCCATTCACGTTGTGTAATATGTATATTATTTGCCCCTCTTACTCAACCCCCCCAAACCCCCAGTTTTGGTCCCATAAAAATAATTCGAAAAGACAAAATAATGGACCTCCATTTATCCAACCCAAACTAAATTCCTTCTTGTATTTATCCAATCCCTTGCTTTGAAATAACAAGAACAAAGTACACAGTAAGAAGCATAAATAAAGTCTTTCCAACTAACTAACACGCATCACTTTTGTCCTTGATTTGTTATAATATTTATTTTGCTCTACATATTCACTCTTCAGTGTAAACACATCCAAGATTTTGCTGATTCTTTAATATTCTGTCGGGGGGTGTGTTTTACCGCTAAAAATGAAAGCAGTTACAAGTTTCTTGTTATCATTATATAGCTGCGTAGTTGAGCTTGAGTACAAAATTTGTACTGATAATGGAAAAGTATCATAAATTATAGTATTAGTCAAATATAGATGTACTGCGAGTGTGGCCATGGGATCTGTAAATGAGTTGTATTCAAGGGAAGAGTTTAATGTTGAAAGCAAGTGGTTGATTGATCCAAAGCTTCTTTTAGTTGGTCCAAAGATTGGTGAAGGTGCTCATGCCAAAGTGTATGAGGGAAAGTAAGTTGACTTTCTGTTCAATGGTCTGTTTTCTTGATTTAATTTGGACCTTTCAATGCAAAATGTTTAACATTTCAAAAGCAGATGCGGATCCTGGATTTAAAACTTGATTTAGTCCGGTTTAACATATTGTGCTTTTGAAAATTATAGGTTCAAAATGTAGTATTTGTTGAAATTTTCACATATATATATTTTCGTGTTAAAAAAATTGGGGTCAGTTGAATCCATTAAGTCTAAGCTGTCAAAAGCTAGACGAGTTAGTAAAGAGATACTATATTATGGATTGCTATACAATGCTTATTCCTCTGGGGACATGATGGATATATAAAAATTTGTTTTTGACTGCTTATCAGAGAGAAAAAAAGGAAAGCTTTGTTTTTTTACTGATTTGCAGAAACAGTCTGTTGATTCTAAAGGTTTTGTGAGCATTGGTGATTGGAATTTGATTCCATAGCGTGATCTCAAACTGGCATATGACTGTAGTTCCTATTTTTATTTCTCGTATGCTATGCGGAAATTGACATCCAGAGGAGGTGTAGTTTCAAGTATCTCGGGTCTATAATCCAGGGTAGCGGGGAGATTGATGATGAGGTCTCCCACTGTATTGGTGCGGGGTAGATGAAATTGAGGCTCGCATCCGGTGTTTTGTATGATAAGAAGGTGCCACCAAGACTTAAGAGTAAGTTCTATAGAGTGGTGCTTAGACCTACTATGTTGTATGGGGCTGAGTATTGGCCATTCAAGAACAATAGAAATGAGAATATTGAGATGGATGTGTGGGCATATCAGGAGAGATAAAACTAGGAATGAAGTTATTCGCAATAAAGTGGGAGTGGCCCACATGGAGGACAAGATGCGGGAGTTGAGGCTGAAATGGTTGGGGCACGTGCACAGGAGGAGTACGGATGCTCCTATTAGGAAGTGTGAGAGTCTGGCCGGAGCGGGGGAGGGGGGGGGAGGCTGAGAAGGGGTAGATGAA
>MU688918.1:920-12458 GCA_026770625.1 Nicotiana glauca | reverse complement strand
AATCCAGGGTAGCGGGGAGATTGATGATGAGGTCTCCCACTGTATTGGTGCGGGGTAGATGAAATTGAGGCTCGCATCCGGTGTTTTGTATGATAAGAAGGTGCCACCAAGACTTAAGAGTAAGTTCTATAGAGTGGTGCTTAGACCTACTATGTTGTATGGGGCTGAGTATTGGCCATTCAAGAACAATAGAAATGAGAATATTGAGATGGATGTGTGGGCATATCAGGAGAGATAAAACTAGGAATGAAGTTATTCGCAATAAAGTGGGAGTGGCCCACATGGAGGACAAGATGCGGGAGTTGAGGCTGAAATGGTTGGGGCACGTGCACAGGAGGAGTACGGATGCTCCTATTAGGAAGTGTGAGAGTCTGGCCGGAGCGGGGGGGGGGGGGGGGAGGCTGAGAAGGGGTAGATGAAAGCCGAAGAAGTATTGGGGAGAGGTGATTAGGCAGGATAAGGCGCTACTTTAGCTCACTGAGGACTAGTAGGTAGTTGAGAGTTCCGTGTTCTTTTTTAGTAGTATTAGTAGCTCCTGTGTTTTTTCGTTCGCTGTGTGTATCGTATTTTCCGGTTTGTTACTATTTGATGCTATTTTCTTTCTTTTAGTTGGTGTTTCGTTGTTGTTGTAACTATAGTTGTCTTTTTCCACTTTTCCTTATCGTCGCTTGTCCCCCTATTCTTTGTTTCTTCTTCGCCTTCTTCCTTTCTCTCTTTTCACCTTTTTTTGAGTCGAAGGTCTATTGGAAACAACCTCTATACCTCGCCATGTAAGGGTAAGGACTGCATATACACTACCCTCCCCATACCCCACTTATGAGATTATATTGGGTATGTTGTTTTTGTTATATGCTATTCGGAAATTGTCACTATTTTGAGTAATATGGTCTGGCAATGTTTGTTACATCCTGATTTCTAGTGTTTATGCACTTTGGCTTTCTTTATTTACATGTGTTTTTGTTCAGATACAAAAACCAGAATGTAGCAATAAAGGTGGTCCATAAAGGGGAGACAACGGAGGAGATTGCCAAGAGGGAAGCTAATTTTGGAAGAGAGGTTGCGATGTTATCCAGAGTTCAACACAAAAACTTAGTGAAGGTTGCATTTGAATTCCAAAACTGAAATTTGCAGGCAATTAATTTATTACTCATACAAAGTAGTTTTATGATTTACAGTTCATAGGAGCTTGCATGGAGCCTATCATGGTAATCGTGACTGAACTTCTAGGTGGGACATTAAGGAAGTACTTGGTGAACACGAGGCCAAGGTGCTTGGATATGCATGTTGCTATTGGATATGCCCTTGATATAGCTCGTGGAATCGAATGTTTGCATTCCCATGGAATCATCCATCGTGACCTAAAACCTGGTAATAGTTATAGATTTGTAATCGAATGTTTGCATTCCAACAAAAATTGCTTTCCTGTTTATGAGAATGACAATAGGATAACGTACTACAAGGATATGTATTGCGTTTGCAGAAAACTTGCTTCTGACAGCAGACTACAAAAGTGTGAAACTTGCTGATTTTGGTTTGGCAAGGGAAGAGTCAGTGACAGAGATGATGACAGCTGAAACTGGAACATATCGGTGGATGGCCCCAGAGGTAGATTCCTGAACTACTCTGCTCACGATTTACAAAAGACAAATTAGGCTGATTTTTGTTGGCAGCTTTACAGCACAGTCACTTTAAGGCAAGGAGAGAAGAAGCATTATAACCACAAAGTGGATGCCTATAGCTTTGCAATTGTCTTATGGGAGCTCATACATAACAAACTACCCTTCGAGGGCATGTCTAACCTGCAGGCTGCCTATGCTGCTGCTTTTAAGGTAATTATCCTCTCTTTTTCTTCTAATTTTAGTTATCTAAATATCATTTTTTTTGTTTTAGATTACTTTACTTTAAATTCCCTCCAACGATCGGAGGAGGACTTGGCACCATGATAGCTTTGAGTTGGTTCAGATGACATTGCCTCCCTTACCAAGACTACATTGAAAGCTCAAACTGCCTAAAACTTTTGATTTAGGAAACTAAATACATGAATAACAATGAGTCGATTATACAGTAGAACATGTGCTTCCTTCCATTGACAGCTTGCAAGTAGGGGACGGTTTTAACTTTGTCTACTAAGAATGGTAGGATAATCACTCAGCATTGTTAGAATTTGCTAAAGTTTATGCTTTCTGTATGTATTCCAGAATACCAGGCCAAGCGCCGATGATCTTCCTCATGATTTGGCCTTAATAGTGACTTCCTGTTGGAAAGAGGATCCAAATGCTCGCCCCAACTTCACTCAGATAATACAGATGCTTCTTTCGACAATTTCACCACCACAACCTCCCAGGATTTTCACTTCACAAGCTGCTGTCTTGCCACCAGCATCTCCGGGTACAAGAACCTTAATGGCCAAGCGTGATGACTCATGTGAGACCCCTACAACACCCATGGACAACCCGTCAAGTCGTTTCTTCTTTTGTTTTAGCCAATGTTACTGATCCCCATGGTTAACTACTCTCTTCTAGGAAGCTTATAAAATGTTTAGCTGCACTGTGGGGCATTTGCACGAACGGCCTTTTCTGAGACCACTATTTAAAAGTCTATCCCCGTTATCCCAGTAAGCTAAATTTGTTCAAACTACCTTTCTATGTGAAATTTAGTCCAACTGGGCAAGAATTTAAAGAAAGGCCTCAAAGGAGGACATATATATGGTGCAAATAGTCCGAGAATTAGTTGTCGTAGTAATTAGTAGATCATGTAATGTTGAATGTGAAGGTGGTTGCACGGAGGTGCTTGATTAGACTCCACTGATATGATTCTGAGCATCTTGATGCTGGAGGTGGGGTTGCTGTGATGTGTATTATACTTGTAAAAATATGTTCCATCCAAAGGCCTGTTACTCCAATCTATTGCTCTATCATCATTTTAGTTGGTGAAGTTTTGATGTATTATCCATTTGTTTAACATAGCTTGTTTCCTTTATTTGTTATAACTTGCTATTTTGCAAATTACCGGGGTAACTTTTGTCACCGAGGCTTAGGCAGATAGGGAGAAATCACCAAACATTTTATGTTTAATGCAGTTGTTTCCAAACAATCATCTAAGCATCTCAAACTTTAAGGATGAATAATCATTTTTATGAAGTTGAGACAATTATCTATTGCTGAAATTAACATACACTCAACTTTTCCCAGACTCCATTAGTGGGATTTTACTGGGTATGTTGTTTTTTGTTGTTGAAATTAGCATACACTATACAATTAGAGAGCATAGGAAAGAGGTTTCACTTCCCCATGATCATATTTCATCCTCATTACTTGATCTCTACTTTTTCAATAGTCTAACTGAGAACTGTTTTCCCTACCCCTTCACACCATATTAAGCCTTGTGGCTCTCTTTCTGACACTACTTGTCTTCGACTATTCTGCTTCTCTTGGACTTCACCTTGAATGGATTGGTTATCTCTAGCAGCAAATAACACACAGGTTGCATCATGCTATTTTGATGGAAGAGCATTGTTGTTTTGCTAGTCAATTTGCTCATATCCGGAGACGGAGCCATAGTGTTGGATACGTGTTTGGCAGTAGCTTTGATTCAAATTACGTATTTATTTTATTATTTTTATTAAATATTTACAAATTATTAATTTAGAACTCATTAACTTAAAAGCATTAGGATCCCAAACCCATAATCCTGGCTCCGCTTCTGCTCATAGTCAACGTTTTTGGTTTTTGGGACTCGTTAGCACATGTACTTTTCATTAGATGGAAAACTGACTGACTGACTGTTCGCAACACAACTATGTATCGCGCAGCCTCTACTTCGATTTTAATTTTTTTCTATTCAATATTCTTATTGATCCAATACCTCGCTAGGTTAAAGCCTATGAATACTGACCATGATCATTGCTTGTGATGCTGTAATGAACCCAATTTTACAACACAAACATAGACTTGTATATTATAATCAATTGAACTGAATTAAACTGGAAACATGAAATACTAATGGAACTAAACGAACAAGGAAAGCATAACCGAAGGGTTGACAATTCAGAGAAATAGAAATAGAAAGGGGGTGAGAAGACAGACTCAGAGAAAGGGGGAGGGAACTTGACAAAACAATCACCTACCTTATTTTACTAACCTACTGATATTTAAATATTTTTTCTCATTTTCTTTGTTTACCTGCAAATTTTCTTACGGAAATGTACTTGCAGATTTATTTCTCTACTAATATATATATTAAAGCTATTGGAAAATTCAATAATGCTACTAATATTTCTTGAAAATTAAATATACGAATATATTATAAAAATAAAAAATAAAATACATAGTTAAAAATTTATTATATAGTATATAATATAGAAGGTATTATATAAATATGAATGCGGATTAGGCATGACATGGTTAGAATGCGGATTTCCGAGGACACGGCCTTTGATAGAAAAGTCTGGAGGTCTAGTATCAGGATTGTAGGATAGGGGCTCCTAGAAATTTTTCGTACTCCTTTCCCGGGGTTGGGTGAGGCTTGTCAGGGCGATCCGTAGATGATTTGTGCATTGGATTGTGTCCCCCTTATGGTAGTTATTTATGGTAGTTACTGTTTGATATTATTGCATGCCATTTTATTTATGGTTCTTATGTTTAGATAACTATTTACGCGATTTCTGCTGGAGTTACTAATGCTCTTTTGTTTTTATTTTTGTTGTTGTTTTCCCTTTCCTTCCCTGAGCCGAGGGTCGATTGAAAACAGCCTCTCTGCCCTTTCGGGTGGGGGTAAGGCCTGTCTACATATTACCCTCCCCAGACCCCACCTTGTGGGACTACACTGGGTAGTTGTTGTTGTTGTATATAAATATAGAAGTTTATATAATATCAAGGGCATAATAGACTTTTCAAGTAAAAATTTTACTTTTGTGATTACTAGAGCAAAATAAAATGATTTTTGTATAACAAAAAAGAAACAAAGTAATTTTTGTGTAGCGACCACAAAGTTGAATGATTTTTATGTAACAAAAAAAAGAAAAGTGACTTTTGGGTAACAAACACAAAACTTCAATGAGCATGGATAAAATTAACTCCATAATCCTTAACTAATAACAATTGACAGGCAGTTATCATTAATACATAATTGATCGTCTAAAACAAAATAAATCTTTCGTATCGTAGTCTATAAATTCTCCGCATCCGTTGTTAAAGCCAGTGTACCACCAGGATCCCAAATAAACTTAAATACCTTCCTGCTGGCAGCAAGCTGAAGGCAAATCAGTGTGTCAATCTTGGTCCATCGATGAATTTTTTCGAACACTTAGACATTGCTGATTTTCAGTCCTACCACTTTTGGATGAGCAGCACCATTAGGTATCGGACTCATGTTGTTGTCCATCTTGATTGAGTTTTCTAGCTCGAATAAAATTAAAATACTCTCTTCATATGCCAGCGCCAAAGAAGTAGCAGAAAAAGCATTTGCACCCTCCTGCAATGATTTAGCTTCGTGGTCAAGCTCCTCCATTGTATCTACTAAGTCCCTATGCACATTCAAGGATTAAACATCTGGCTCTTCATGAAAATAATAGTAACAATAACAAATCTAGTATAATTCCACAAGTAGGGTCTGAGGAGGTTAGTGTATACGCAAACCTTACTCGGCTAAAAAAAGGTAGAAGAGAGGAAGGAAGAAGAAAGAGGAAGGAGAATAAGAAAAAAGAAGAAAAATAAAAAGGAGAGAAAAGGAAAGGAGAACCCAAAAAAGAAAAAGTAGCATCAAACAATAACAACAGGGAAGTAAGGTAAATGAATGTCACGACATAAATACCACCAAAGGGGTCACGATGGCACCTAACTTTCAAGACTAGATAAGACAAATCACATTAACAATATTAAATCATTGAAACATGATATAATAACACTGACATAAACGACAAAAATAGTGATAACATGAGCCAAAACTAGCAATACACAATACAACTCCCCAAAACCAGGTAGTACAGAATCATGAGCTCAGAGCCGTATACATAAGAAAGTCTCAAATACAATACTGTCTGAATGTAAAAATAGTAGTATCAACATAAAAGATGGGACTTGAAGGTCTGCAATAGCCATGCAACACTACCTTGAATTCTTCCGAACAACTTATGCACTCATTCTCGAAGTCTGCTGCCTTCAACACCTTGATATACACAAACATATGTAGAAGTATAGTATGAGTACATCACAATCGGTACCCAGTAAGTATCAATACTAACATTGGTGAGGTACTGACGAGGTTCAAGTCATGCGATACTCACTAGTCAAAGAATCTGTACAATATATTAATAACTGGCTATGATAGAGTACAATACCATCAATCTCATTAGAGCATGTGAGAAAAACTCAACGTAGAAAATCAATTTTTTTTGTACGCAACAAAATCAGAAGACTTGATTTCTCGCTATCAAGACATTTCAGAAGCATGCCCCGGGACCCCGAAGGCGGGAGGCCGCGATCGAGTTCTCGACCTCGGGGCTCGTCGGAGCCTGACTCGGAGGAAACGAAGAACGAAGCCAGGATAGAGGGGAAAGCCCCTAGGTACATGGCTATGTCTGACGGGCCCGGCCTATCCAGAGCCTATGCTAAGGCATCGTGTCAAGCCATCCCATCACCGTACTTTGTAATTAATCTCCACATACTTGTAGCCTAGTCTCCCCTCCTATATAAAGGGGACTCACCCTGCCTTGTAAGGAACTGATGTTGCTCCATTTCTCCACAAGTGCAATAATATTTATATTTATATATATATATATATATATATATATATATATATATATATATATCTCATTCTAAGTTGTTCATTCTCACTAGCCCGAGGCTGCCTTAGCGTTTATCATTTTCTTATTTGTTCTTCACTACTTTGCTCAATATTAGTAACATAGAGCTTTGCTTCATCATATCTCTGCCTGTTATCTCATTCCCAATTGCCCTCAGTAGCTCGAGCTCGGCTCGAACCTCGGCCATGTGGTCCCCGTCGACTCACTTTGCATCCGAGCAACAGACCCTTTGGTTTGGTTACGTTTTAAGACCAAGAATCTTACCTCCAAGTGATTCTCCGCGAATCCCTCTTCAATCCCCTTCAAAGAGCTCCAAAAATGATAGAAAATGGTGGAAAATGGTGGAAATAAACCCCAAAGTCGCGGACAAGGCGACCTTTAAAAATATTCTGCCCAGCTGTTTCCGTATTTGCGGCCTTGGGACCGCTTCTGCAGTCTACCTCGTTTTAACTCGCTTTTTCATCATTATACTTCACGTTCTTAGCATTAACTTCTTTAACAACTAGCTCGGGAATAGATCACATATTTTTAGAGTCTCATTTACAAATTTAATTGTTGTTACCATTTTTACAGTAAACAGTTTGGTGCCCATTGTGGGGTCAAAAATAATAGTGATTATTTTCTTGCTAGTTTCGTCACACAAACGCACGCTATCTTTCACACTTTTTATTGCCCAAGATCTTTTGATTTCAGGCCAAAATGTCTGGCTCGGTAAATGGAGTTGAGAACGACAACCTCGAAGATCACGGGGAAAATGGCGTTGCTATCCCGGCCGTTGGAGCACCTCCGCGGAATCTTGATATCGCTCCTGGACCAATCCTAGTGGACGCAAATTCACAGGACGCACAACAAGTCGACGAAGCCTCACACACCAATGATAGCATACAACGTGTTAACAAAAAAACCCCAGCTCGGATAGAACATGATGTTGATACCCAATTTTTCCCTATATATTTTTATACTCAAAATAGCATATGTATGCATATATGAGCATCCCAAAAGATTTTGGCATTTTAAAAGGATTTTTAATCTAATTTAGGGCCTATTTTTACACCATAAATCTCAATAATTATTCCCAAAAGCATGCCATTTTGGAGAATAGTTTATTTTTATTCTGACATTTTGCATAAAAACATAATTTACATGATTTTTGTATAATTTTACGAGTCCATTTGGTATTTTTAAAACTAAATTGCATGAAATTACAATTTTAGCCCATTTCCGGATTTAATAGAAATTTTAATTACAAAATCAATATCAATATTTTTAAATTAATACTTACATATGGTTTGCTAACCTAGTGCTTTTAATTTGATTTTTAATATCTTTTACTATTTTTATAAATTAAAAAGGTAAAAATGGCTATTTTAATTTTGGCCTCAAATTGCTTTCAATTGTAGCGCAATTCTGCACCTCAATTACACCCAACTAAATGACCCACTTTTTGATTTGGACCAGCCCCAAACCCAATTCACCTAACCTGCCCGGTCGCCCCATTCAATCTAGGTCGTTGATCATTTTGATCAACGACCACTATTTCTCCTTTCCTTTTTAATTTCGCCCAACCCCAACCCTAATTTCATTTATCAAAAGCCTCCGCCCCCAAACTCCCTCATCTCTCAGACTCTCTCTAACACTCGAAAACCTAGCCGCCATTAACGTCCTCTCCGACCAAATCCACCGGCATCCATGGCTTCCCGGGCCATGGACGGCCTGTACCCTCTTCCATTCACCCCCAAATCATGGTTCTTCGAGGTTTTGAGGCTTGATTTCAACCAAGCCTATTCAGATCCTCCGCCAATCTGAGTTCTTTTGGTTTCTCCGGCTCCGTTTCAGCATGTTTGAGCTTTGAAAGGGCCAGCCGTGGTCCAGACTTGTTCAAGAACAGATCTTTCCAAGCCTTCTTGGTCCTAGGGTTTCTGAGAAACCCTAAAATAAAAGGGCTTGTTCGAGGTTCTTTCTTCCTTTGTTTTATTAGATCTGTGACAAATCTGTGTTCTACTCGAGTTCTGGATACTTTTCCCTATTTTTATTAGTCTGTTCAATTTAGGGTTTTCAAAATCATAAAGAAACGACTCTTCTTCTTCTTCTTCTTTCTTTAGGCGAATCTATCGGTTTATGTCATGTCTTATGTGTTTTTGCTTGATTTGCCGTTAATATGCATGTTTCCCTATCTTTGCTCTGTTATTGTTTCTACTGGTTTTTCTATAAGTATGCTTACATGTCTACCTCGCATGTTCTTTTACTATTTATCCTACTGAGATTGTTTGCCTTTACTGGATTCGTTTGGGTTTCTGAACTTGTGTTTTTAATGCTTCCTAAGTTCTATGTCACCTCTCTTCTTTTCTGAACTTATTTTGAGTTCTAAGCTTTCTCTTAAACTTGTTCTTTACAATTTTTCACTCTAATGTTTCTGATTTGCTATGTGTATCTGTGTGCTTTCTCATGAAAATCTGAAAGAGTTCTATGTTTTTTTATGAGGGCTTGCCTTCTCTTTTCTGTATCCTACTCGAGCTGAAACCTTATGTTTGGGATTTTTTTTGCGAGTTTTTGGTTCTAGGGTTCTACTCTAAAACCCTGGGCTCACTCGAACTCATGCCGAGTTTATAATTAAATTGGAATTCTTCTGCTTGTGATTTGAAACTTCCTATGCATGTCTTCTCTCTTTGTTTGATACTGGTAGGCTTTATATGCAAGTGTTTTTCTTTCGAAATGATTCTGCCAACTCGTGATTGATCCCAATCTCCGTTTACTAAGGCTCGATTAATTATTACTGATTGTACAATCAAACCTCTTCCCCCTTTTCTGACTAAGTTCATTCAAAGATTTTTAAATTTCTGGCCGTTTGATTGATTTACTTTCCTTATTCTCTCAAAACCGTGTACTATGGGTTACTTACCTTAAATAGACTATATGTATTTACCCTTTATTTGTATATTATGCACAATGTTGTTTATTTGATCCCCTTTCCTTAAATATTTCCTGCCCTTTACTGATCAAATTGGGATTCCTTAATTAAAGGAACCTCTGTTAATTGATTGATCCTAATTGATACTGGACTATTTTCTTTCCTTGCCTGCTTGCCTGACTTCAAGTATAAATACCCGCTCCTCTTTTGACACAACACTGGATACAAAAAAAACCCCTCTGTCTTCAAAATCTGTTACTACTTGCTCTACTATTTTCTCTACTACTACTCACTACTACTACTTTCTCTACTACTACTGAGCACTCTGCTCCTTTCTCTCCTACTGTCTGAATATTCTGGAGTTCTTCTGAACCCCCAAGTGCTTGCTGAAGTTTTGAGTTTGCTCCTGTTAACTTTCTGGCTGTCTACTTGCTGTTGTTTCTCTGCTGTACTAGAATTGCAACTGGTATGTTTCTCCTAGTTAAATAACACCCTCCTACTATGTGTTTACTTCTCCTCTTCTACACATCTTTCCCTATGTGTTTATTTATGCTTCCCTGCACTATGTAACTACATTCAAGTCTGTTATGCTCTTTCTTTATGCATGCTGCATCTTTAGTCCTGCTATGCTTTCTTGTCCTTCCTTAATGTTTTCTGTATATGCTTTTCCATGCGAATCCCTTTCCCTCTATTCCCTTTGTATGTGAGTACTGTTCTGAATCATGGTAGCACCCTATTATTGCCCATGATTCAGGACTACGTTCTCTTGAACCTTTGCTCAAGCCAATCCCCATTCCCTCTCCCCCTTTATGTGCTGAGCCTTGACTAGAGCTTGTTGGTGTCCTAATCACCATCCAGGCCCAAGTCTGACTTCTAAAGTCTGCTCTTTATTTGTTTGGACCAAGTAAGGGGTCAGGGGTGTGCCAGTCTATGCCATGGCTGTGTATGACCACCCCCTTCTATAGATCCCTCTCACTTTGCACTTACTCCTAGTTTCTAATTTCTACCCCCCCTTTGGCAAGCCATGCTTTGGGACCCTTGAGCTCCCTCTGAACTTGGATGCCTGAGGGCTGGTAATTCCACACTGCACTATTCTGTTACAATATTCTGTTATTCAGAGTGTAAGCACTGACTAGGGTCCTTGAGGCTTTTTGGAACTTTGGAACACTTTGGGTAAAGAGAAGGCTTTGGAATCTAGAATCTGGATTTGGTGAAACACATGTTATTGGATATTGAGATTGAATTAGGCTGCTCGTATCTAGCTGCAGGCTGTGATGTATTTTTTTTTGTTTACTTTCTTCCTTCTAGTTCTGTAATAATCTTGTAAAAGAACTCGGGGAATATTAGTGAAAAGGTGTGGGAGGGGTTTATTTTATTTACTTGCATATGCTAAAGGGTAGATACCATGCCTAGAGGACCAATGTTGTTATTTAATCACTTAGATGTCATGCCTATAGGTTCAACGCTTTAAATCACCTAGAGATCATATCTATAGGTTTTTGCATTCTTCTCAATTATTTAGAAATTATGTCTACAAGATTTAATGTTCAACCATACTGCAAATCAGTAGATATCCTGTCTATAGGATCTAATAATCAAACAACTGGTTGCATATAGAAATCCTGCCTATAGGAAATGCATGAACTCTAGGCGACTGTAAGGTAATCAAATACTCATTTCGAAACCTATCTACTAACAATAACGAGTCCTAAAAAAGACAAGGTATAGATATCCTACCTATAGGGGTTCAAACTCGCCTAATATGTGTTTACTGATCTGACAATTGGCCTTAAACATTTTTCAACGAAAACTTGTCCAAACCTGTTTG
>MU688917.1:18368-62883 GCA_026770625.1 Nicotiana glauca | reverse complement strand
CAAATAAGTCATAGGGGTAACTCATACATTGGCAATAGGAACCACTAAGGAGGAATACTCGAGCACGTGAACCACTCATTTTCTAGAGTGTAGGGAAAAATCCGCTTATCAAGAATAAGAATACTCTGGCACTTTGACTGTGATACGGGTTTCAAAATATATGTTGTTGAATTACACTCTTAACATTACTTGACACACGAAATCTATGCCACAAGCCCGAGAGGATGAAGGGAAGTTGAACGCTTATGAGATTATCATATTTCAGCTTAACCCCTTCCTGAGAATTGATCATCTATGAGGGGACTAAAGGTACTACCAAACTTGTCCTTCAAATCGTTATGCTCATGATATGTTCAAAAATCTGAGGGCATCTAATCTCATCCTTTTCTCAAGTAAAACCACATAGCTCGAACATCTAGATGTTGGGAAGAAATCATGTACTGGTTAGAGGTGTTCTAATGGTTAACATGACGCTCCTATCCTCCAAGGAGGTATAATACCAAGGGTAGCAAAATTATCCTCACATGGAACTGATATAGTCAATTATTCTAGAAGTCGAGTGAGAAGAAAGTCACGTATGCACACTAGGGTTGAGCCACAACCCTAGCTAATAGGTTTAGCTACTCATGCTTGAACAAGAAAATGAAGATATAGATGAAGAACAAGACATAATAACTAAATACTAAATTAAATTGCAAGAATCTATCGTTAGATTCAAGTTAAGATGCTAAAAATGGCTACAAAAGTTGTTTTCACAAGCGCAACACTGTTCTGAAAATAGCTGATGACCTAAAAATGGTAAAATGTTCTATTTATACTGCGCTGGAAAAATTGGACAAAAATACCCCCACGGGGTCAGTACGGGCTGCACTAAATGGACCGCGGCGGTACTGGGCTCCTTGACTTCAACTTTGGCTTCTCTGAACTTGGACTCCGCGGATCGCGTAGAATGGACCGCAGTCGCGGAGGGAGTTTGCACGGTCCGCACAATAATGACCGCGGACCGCATGGCATTGTCTTGGCAAAATTGTAGTTCTCTGAATCTCTTGACCGCGGACTGCACAAAAGAGTAGTGCGGCCACAAAGCCCTGACCGCAGACCGCGAGATATGTACCGTGGCCACATTGCCCTTGAGCCCAGTTTGCCAACTCTCTGAATCTCCTAGTGGGGCTGCATACCACTCTGCGCGGTCCGCACTAGGCCTTCTACCCTTAGATTTCTTGGTCTTTGATACTTGAGCAGGTTTTACTCCTTTTTTAGCCGATCTTTGATATTTCGTCACTTTGTCGATCAAACCTGCAAACAAGCACAACCTGTGAGCCTTTTGGGACTATTTTGTTCAAATATATTATCAAAGCATAGGCAAGTAGGGGCATAAAACATGTTAAAATCCTAACTTATCAACTCCCCTAAACTTAAATCTTTGCTTGTCCTCAAGCAAACAAAATAAGACCTACCCCTTAAAGGAAAATCCAAGTAATTTTAGTTGACCTAAAGTAACCTCAACAAGCATCAATTGGGACTAACAATTGCCCTCAATACAAATGGATCATTAACAACATTTAAACTTTGAAAACTATGGATCAAGTGTGACACAAGAGCATCAAGAATTGACTCATTACATCAAAGAACTCTCTCAATTACTTTGGTCGTTGTGGAACCCAAACTCATACATCCTCAAATCTCCCCAAGCAAGCCTCACCTTTTAGAGTATAAGCACACAAACTGAGGTTAATGGGAGTTCACTCGTCTCTCTCAAGGAAAGGTCAAAAGTCCGGCTCTAAGTACCATATGATTGGCCCTCATGTATCAACTAATGTGAGCGTCATCCAACTCAAGATCATATAGGGCTTTTGTGGAGTGAATGTAAAGGCTTTTGGTTGAGGGTAGGAAAAGTTGTTGGTCTATATGGGTTCCATCTTCCCTAAAGCACTTATTTTGATTCATTTTGGCACAATTCTCTTGACTATTTTGAGTATTTCACTTCCTTTCAAGGGGTTAGAGAGACACATTGTTAATCTTTCTTATGCAATTCAAAACATTTCTCCTTTTTCTACTTTTTTCCACTCCTTTTTCACTTTTGTTTTCCTTGAATCCCTTTTTTTCTTGTTCACATTGGGCTTTCTTTTTGCCTTTTTTTTCTTTCTTTTTTATTGCCTTCCTTTTCTTTTGCTTTTGTACCTTTTACCGCTTCATTTTCTTTCTTGCCTCTCCCCCCAAAGTTAGACTTTGCCATTACTCAAGGGAAGATTTGGGTGCCAAGAGAGGGTAGAATTTAGAATGGGTATAGGCTTGTAGCCTTGGTTCTTGAAAGAAAAAGGTTTAAGGCTCAAAAGGGTTAGCTAGGGATTATCTCATTGGTAGGCTATGGAATTGTTCAACTTATCATTTGGATTAAGGAGAGCCTATAATCACTTCTCAAGTCGAATTTCACTCAAAATTTTGCCTCAACAAACATTCAGGGCAAGTTCTAGACCATTGGCTCGGGACTTGGACTCAAAATTCGATTTGTCACCACACACACTCAAGGATTGATAAATACATAGATTCGAGGGCCCACAATAACCTTAGACACGATTGAGCACACAATAGTCCCGAAAGACCACATGATATTTGTTTGGTCAACACAAGAGTCTCAAAGTCACTACTTTCACCATCCTAAACACAACCACTTGTCTTTGACCATGGGATCAAAGGAAAATGTGTTAGGCCCAAGTGAAACTATGCTTGAGGTACCATTAACTATAAACTACTAAAAACAAAAGAAAAATCAAAAACGGACTCAAACCCTTAAGAAGGTTGTCACGCCATCCATCATCAGGAAGAGCCACCCGGTTCACACAATACTCCACCCTTGGAAAGAACCGTGGTATTAAGAAAATCAAGGGCTTATAGAAAGTTCCAAAAACGAGACAAAAAGGCTGCGAGCCTATCTATTAAGCCAAAAATCAAAAATTTGTATGAAAATAGAAAATAGAATGAATATTTACAATAGGGGATTATAATATACAACGGGGGATGAATACGTACAAAAATGTAACTTTATATACAGACCAAAGAGAAGATAAAAAGTATGATAAGAGTAATTAAATGTAAATTTATATACAGACCAAATAGAAAATCAACATAAACATAAACTAAGTCAGCTAATATATACAATCATCCGGATAAAAAATAGGGCGCACCCCCACAAATAAAAGTTGGCATTGTCCCCAATTCTAACTAAACAAATAACTATTAAAAATCAAGAGTAAAGTATATAGGAGTTCCCTAAGCCTCATCTGTATGCATAGGAACATGAGTGGTCCCCGGATCCTCTGTATCTGCGGGAAACTCAGACTGGTTTCCGGTATCTTGCTGCTCAACTGCTGGGGCTAGGGCCTATACCTGGACGGGCTGAATATCTCGAGCATCCTGTGGCTGACTGGATGATCCCTCATGTGGGTCTGCCACCCGGATGACCACCTTGTCTGCGCTAGGGAGATTCCTCTTCTTCCTGGGAAGCCTCTGAATTTGCTCCTGCTGTGGCTCTACTGCTGGTGCTGATGCTAAGGCTGGATCCCCAAATAGTAGGTCAAGAGGCATCTGGTCTGCCAACAGCTTGTCCACATCTTCTCTCAGCTCTTTCACCGATTCCTTGGAAGCTCTTGTCTTTCTCATCTTCTTGTGCTCCCCGGCAAGCTCCTTCAAAGCCTTGCCATGTGAGTCCACTACCTTAGACAAGGTAGACTGAGTGCTCATAATCTTTTCCTGGTTCTCCAGGATCTTCTTATGTGTATCCTCAATGGACTATGGAAGCTGAGCTATTTGAGGTGCTGACCGGGCCTCAATGGTAGAAGACAATGTAGACAACTTGGATGTCGCAGTTGACATCTAGTTGTTCAAGCAGTGCCTGGTCCAGCCGATGTGCAGTCATGGGATGGGCCCGGGAAGATGGGATCTTTGGGCCAGCTGAAGCAGAAGGACCAGCAGTAGTGGATGGTCCAGGAGGCAAGTTATCAACTGTAGTGGCAGCAGGCATAGTGGAAGGATCGGCAGAAGGCTCTACCGCAACCGGCTCTTTAGACTGGCCAGTTCGGGCAGAGGTAGGCAGCTTGTAGTTGTTGTCTTTGGGATTGTCTGGGCCCTTCATGTTGTACCAGGTGAATGGAGCCACTAGCCTAACCTTGACATCAAACGGATTCTTCTCAACCTTCAGGTCCTGAAAGTACATGGTGAGGGTGTTGGGAAAAGGGTAGTTTCGGTCATGCTCAAGCCCCACCGCAGAAATCACATGGGACATCACATTGCCCACGTTGATAGGGTACCCCGCCATAATAGATGCAACAAGAACAGCCCGAGTAAGTAGAATAGCCTGATAATGGGTAGTGGGGTCAAGCCAACTGCACACAATAGTCAACCACTCCCGAGCCTCAAAGTTAAAGGTCTTCCAAAATATTTTGGTCCCTGCTTGCAACCACTTTGGAACAGTACCCGAGATCGCCAGGTATGAAACTAACCATGGACAAACCTTTTCGCCCATTGACAACTTTGCATTATAGAGGGTCTCATCCTCATCATCGAACCCCAAGTATTCATTGAGTGCCATCCCAGTAAATATCGCTTTTTTGTTCACTTTAGTGCCCTTCAAGATATGGGCCACATTGCTATAGAACTCTTTGACCATGTGCTCATTCGCCTTTACACATTCACTCTGAAAATGCTCCCAACCCACTCGAGTTCGAAATTGTCTATGCATATTTGGGAGTAGGGGTGGAAGATCTTGCTCAATAAAACTCCTTTCCAGAATCAGCTTTCGTTGAGGCCACCATTCCCTAAACTTGTGGAACGCTACTTGACTGACGAACCTATCCTCCCAAGCTTCGGGATTTCTAGTCTGGTTAACACCCCCGACCTGAGGCACACCACTCTGAGGCATCTCCTCATCACTATCATTACCACCCTCAGCACGTCCGCCTGCACTCTCCCGGGATAATAAAGCTATAGGAGAGGTGGAGTACTCACTGTTGTTGGCTCTTTAGCCCTCGAACGACTCAGAAGGTATACTCTGTGGAGCTTCGGCAGTGGGTGATGGCGGAGGAGTATCATCAGTCAGTCTAAACCTCCCGGACCAGTCAGGGACATGAGTGGGAATGGAATCTGAAAAGACATCCTGTGAAGGCACGTACTCACTCTCCGAAGAATAAGAAGCAGCTCTGTCTACAGTTTTTATTAGCTTCCTTGTCTTTTTTATATTTTCCCGAACCTGGGGAGTGAGTTTTATCATTTTGCCCTTGCCTTCCCGGGAGGAATCACCTCTGCCGGGTTGTTTGGAACCCTTGCCTCATTGTTTTACCATTATCTGCACACATACATATCTAACATGGTTAGTATAAGCACAGGCAGTGAAATAGGCATTGAAATTGAATTGCAGACAGCAGGAGAAGAGATTGCAGAATTAGTTGCAGAACGTAGCACCACGGCCCGCACAAAAAGGGAGTGCGGCCGCATAGGGGGCACCGTGGACCGTGCAAAATAGACCGCGGTCCGTGTTGGGGCAAAGTCCTAGAAATTATCTCTCTGAATCTACCCACCATGGACTGCACAAAGTGGGATCGCAGCCGCGGTGGCGAACGCGGACCGCATAAAGTGCAATGTGGTCTACGCAAAAAGGTAATGCGGACCGCTTTAGGGCATCGCGGACAGTGCAAAAGAGATCGCGGGCCGCGGAGAGTATTTTGCATAGGCACTAAGTTAGGGTTTGATGTTTTGGCCATTTTTGTTTAATTTTTTACACCTAACTTGTCCCTACTCATTTTCCCAACCATTATGAATGGACAACACACAACCCCAGCACTTAAATTACCCTAAGCTAACAAATAAATGAAAAAGAAGAATCTACGAGAAGAAAAGAAAATCTAAAACTATAGGGAAAGAAAATAAAATGAGAATATAAGATCAATCAATGAAAAATGGATGAAATGTTACAAGATTGTGAAGATGGAATGCAATAAATCAATGTATACAAGAAATATGGTGAAGGGGGTGGTGAACAGTACTTTTTAGGCTTTTCAGTGTTAAGAGTTCGAAAAGGGTAAAGGGTGACCCTTGGTGTCTATTTATAGACAAGCAGTGGGACCCATCCTCACCTACCAGTGCAGCCGCACAAAATGGACCGCGGACCGCGCTGGGTGTGTTTCATTGAAGATTGAGCAAGCAACCTCCGCGAAACGCACAAAAGCTACCACATCCGCGAAGGTCCACCGCGGTCCCGCCAAAATGCAATGCTGCCATGGTGGCAAACTTCAGAGAGTTAACTTTTCTTGCTCACACCAGTACAGACCGCACAAAATGGACTTGCGGGCGTGCTGGAAACTTCAGAGACCTGACATTTTTGCACTTATGCCCTGCACTGTATCAACTCAATCCATACAACATCTCACAACCAATTAACTCAAAATCAATCCTAACTACCAAGAAAATCAAAGAAAATAAAAAGAAAAACACATGGGTTGCCTCCCGAGAAGCGCTTGATTTAACGTCGCGGCACAATGTATGTTACCGTCACATCACTTCAAATAAAAAATTGCCACCACGTCGCTCTCATCAAGGTTTCCAAAAAAACAATAGAAAGCACGCCCACCAAGACGATCTAGCATTTGGTCAATGAATGGCAATGGGTAATGATCCTTGCAGGGCACTTTGTTCAATTTTCCACAATCCATGCAGCCCTGCCAACCTGCGACTGTTCTTGTAGGAATCCTCTCATGCTGAGAATTTGCCACTATGGTCATGCCACCCTTCATCGGTACATAGTGCAGCGGAGAAATCAAAGAATTGTTAGAAACAGGATAGACCACCACTTCTTGCATCCCTTCATCTAATCCTCTTTCATGCTCCAAGGAAGGCTTTGCATCATCCTCCAAGATAATTTCGGGCTTAAAGAGTGTGGGACAGAGGTGTGGAGCAACTTGTTTCAATTCCAATACCTGTGGCTCCTCAATTGTTGGCTTTGTTGGTGGAGTTTCCCGGTCTGCAAAAGTTTCCTAGTTGTCCAGATCCAGAGATAATTTACTGGGTACACAAGATTCCATGACATGTAAATCATCTATGCACTTCACTCTACTTGTATCATCATCTACATCCCGAGTTAGAGGCATGCCCATAAGAAGATCTTCAACATTGATCATAGAACTTGTATCATCCAATATCACGGCTGTGACAATGTCCACAAATGAGCACATCTCGGCACCATTGGGTTGTCTCATGGATTTGCAAACAGGGAAGACAACCTTCTCATCCCCCACATGGAACGTCAACTCACCCGCTTCAACCTCAACCAATGCCTTACCTGTAGCTAGGAAAGGTCTCCCAAGAATAATCGGGACTTCAAAGTCCACTTCACAATCCAAGATAACGAAGTCGGTCGATAATATGAATTTATCAACACTAACAAGAACATCATCAATTATGCCCAAGGGTCGCTTCATCGATCGATCCGCCATTTGAAGTCTCATTGAGGTTGGTCGAGGTTATCCTATTCCCAAGGTCTTGAAGACCGAATAAGGCATCAAATGTATGCTAGCCCCCAAATCACAAAGGGCCTTGGCAAAATTCGCACTATCTATAGTGCAAGGGATAGTAAAAGCTCCGGGATCCTCAAGTTTTGGGGGCATAGAATGTACGATAGAACTCACTTGATGTGTCATTTTAATTGTTTCACATTCCATCGGCCTCTTCTTCGTCACCAAATCCTTTATAAACTTAGCATACCCTGGCATTTGCTCGAGTACCTCCACTAAAGGCACATTGATTGTAAGACTCTTCATCATTTCAATAAACTTTTTGAATTGGTTATCACCCTTTTTCTTTGCTAAACGTTAAGGATAAGGCAGAGGTGGCCTAGGAAAAGGTGCCTTGGCTTTGGGCACCACCGTCTTGGGTATATCAATCACGTGTTCCCTAGACGGGTTCACGGCATCTTATGTTTCCACCTCGGCCTCATCAATATCTATTCTCACTTTATTGTTCACATTGGTCTCAACCACATCTTCAACTATCAAAGGACTCAGATCTTCTTGGAACCCAACATCATCATCCACAACTTGATTTTCTTTCGAAGCATGCACATCACCACCTCTCCCACTTCTTGTTGTAACAGCCATCACATGAGTGTTACCTCCCTTAGGGTTCACTACTGTATTACTTGGTAGAGCACCCTTAGGTAGAGTATTCAAAGATTAAGAGATTTGGCCTAATTGAACCTCCAAGTTCCGAATAGAGGTATTGTGGGAAGCCAATTGAGCATCGGAGTCTTGGTTCTTCTTCATCATTTGTTCGAACATCATTTCTATTCTTCACATATCATTACCCGAAGAACTAGACCCTTGAGATTGAAATGGAGGCAGATTGTTCGGTTGTTGATACATCGGGGGCCTTTGAAAACCTTGCCCCCGATTTCCTTGATTTCTATTGTTATTCCACCCGCCTTGACCATTGTTGTTCCCAAAACCTTCATGGGAAAGGAACGGACTCACTCGCCCTACTTCTAAAGATAAATAGAAAAGGTTAGGGGGTCCCAGCTGCTGAGGTGGCGTAGTGACAGGTGAGAACAATAACAACAAAAGCAGCGGAAGATCCTGCAGTAGTATATTCGGTAGTTTGCGGTGGAATAGATTCAAGCGTCCGGGCCAGTAGATCCCCAGCAAATAGGCGTTGACTTAGTTGCTTTTGCAGTTTATTTTAATCCCGATGTTGATCCGACACAACTTACCGGTGATAGTCGCAGCACCAGGAGTTTTCAAGGGAGGGGGCCAGGATCTCTAGTTCTGTTCTGGAATCAAAACAAAAAATTTAACTAAATAGGAAGCGAGCCGTTCAGATGAGACCCGAAGACCAGGAAGAATAAATAAGCAAAGGGAGGGGCTTCTTCCTTCAACAGAGGTAATGCTTATTCTTCTCCTTCCTGGTACTCTTGAATAAGGCAAGGCTTTTCCCTATTCCCTATCAAAAGCACTTTCAGTAGAAAAATGAATTCGTCTCAAATCAAAAGAAGAAGACTCTGCACCTTCAACTAATTCAAGCAATTCAGTCAGTAGGAAAGTCATAACACTGAACATTGGATTATATACAACCTCGTGAACATCACAACCAATCAATCGAGAGTCTTCTATACATTTAGAAACTTTCTATTTATTCCCGATTGTTGTTGTTATTTCTATTCCAATTCCCTTGGTTACCCGAATTGTTATTCCCCCAATTTCCACCTTGATTGTTGTTGTTCCAATTACCACCACCTTGTTGATTGCCCCAATTTCCTTGGGGTCGCCGTTGTTGATTTGAAGAGTTGCCTCAATTTCCTTGATAGTTATCACCTATTGAACTTTTTCACTTTGCTCATCATAACACTCATTTGAGAAACCACCACCACCATCATATTGATCACAATTTCCTTGAGATTGTTTCCCTCTTTGCCTTCTCTTAAGCATATTCACTCCTTCCATGGCATTGACTTGGCGAGGATTTTGGACTTGTTGCAATTGCGCCTTCACCAATTGATTCATAGTCATAGTGAGCTCGGCAATAGCTTGACCGTGGTCATGCAACTCCTTATGCAAATGGATGACCGTGGGGTCACCCTAGGGCACATTTGCTCGTCTTTGCCATGCCGACGAATTGTCGGCCATTTCATACAAAACATCACAAGCTTCATTGTAAGGAAGCTTCATAAAGTTATCTCCGGCCAATTGGTTCACAATGCATTAATTAGTGGTGTTAATGCCCCGATAAAAGGTATGTTGAATCATCACATCTGTCATATCGTTATTTGGGCATTCTTTCACCATTGTTCTAAATCTCTCCCATATTTCATGCAAGGGTTCCGTTGGATCCTGCTTGAAAGCCAAAATTTCATCCCGAAGCGCCACCATGTGACTTAGAGAAAAAAACTTGGAAATAAATTTGTCTGCCAATCCTTCCCACGTTGTGATGGAATGATTGGTGAGCCTTTCTAACCAATCCAATGCCTTACCCCGAAGAGAAAACGGGAAAAGCCTTAATCTCAACACATCCTTGGATACGTTTGTTTGCTTGCTACCCCAGCATGTATCTACGAACCCCTTCAAGTGCTTGTAGGCATTTTGATTAGAGGCGCCCGTAAAATACCCTCTTTGCTCGAGCAAGGTCAATATGACATTTGTAATTTGAAAGTTCCCCGCCCAAATTCGGGGAGGAACGATGGCACTCGCATATCCTTGATTTGAGAGGACTCTTGGAGCCACTCTTGGCGGTGGCGGAGGAGGGTCTAGAATATTTTTGTTGTAATTTGCATTGGCCTGATGGACTATACGTGGAGCTTGAGGTAAAATAGGAACCTTTTCTTGATCAATATCATCTACCTCCTCCCCCGCATTCACATTGCCAAGAGGGTCATTGGCATTGAGAGCCATTTGTACCTGAGTAATCGACACAAACAAAATTAGTAAATAAGAAGTAAAGAAGAGCAACACAAAGAGCTACTAAATAGATAGCGAAAAACCATAAGCTCCCCGGAAATGGCGCCAAAAAGTGATCGCTTCCAACTGGTCGCTACTAAAGAGTAGGAGAAGAGGGTTGCAATAGATTTTACCCGATATGAGGGTCAGGATCGAATTCTTAGAGAGCTAGAAGGGTATTCGGGTATCTACTTAGGATAGAGTTGAGTGTGTGCTCTTAGATGATCTTCTTTTCATTTTTGTGTTTTCTATTATGAGCTAATATTATCAAACTACTAATTAAAACTAGATTATGATACAAGATAATTGCTAAAGTTGTATCTAACAGGAAGAAAGGCACTAGGGTCATGGCATCACCTAGGTGGCTAATTGATGGGTAGATGTTACTAAGGTTCGATTGACATAATTGGGGCTTATGCTATAACCATTAGACAATTTTACCCACTCTCACACCTCTCGGTAGAGAAAGTGCTTTTGCCTAATTGACTCTCTCGAGACCAAATGGGTAGGCAAATTAGATCAAGCAACTAGGGTTCAAGTAGGGTGATTACTCTCTCGAGGTTTAACCCGTTAATTAGGACTATCATTTCTCATGATTCGATCCCAATTCCTTGTTGGGTTAATTTTGGGGTCATAGACTCTCTTTCTCAAGAAGAGTTAAACCCATAAAATACAAATCAGTGTTTGCAACCACCAATTCATAGATTAAAACATAAAATCAACCCAAATAGAAAACATCCATAGTCAATCTAACCCTAGATGGCAACACCCATCAATTATCCATACTAGGGTTGAGCCACAACCCTAGCTAATAGGTTTAGCTACTCATGCTTGAACAAGAAAATGAAGATATAGATGAAGAACAAGACATAATAACTAAATACTAAATTAAATTGCAAGAATCTATCGTTAGATTGAAGTTAAGATGCCAAAAATGGCTACAAAAGTTGTTCTCACGAGCGCAACATTGTTCTGAAAATAGCTGATGACCTAAAAATGGTAAAATGTTCTATTTATACTAGGCTGGAAAAACTGGACAAAAATACCCTGGGGGGTCAGTGGGGCCGCAATAAATTGACCACGGCCGCACTGGGCTCCTTGACTTCAAATTTGGCTTCTATGAACTTGGACTATGCGGATCGTGTAGAATGGACCGCGGCCACGGAGGGAGTTGGCGCGGTCCACACAATAATGACCGCGGACCGCATGGCATTGTCTTGGAAAAATTGTAGTTCTTTGAATCTCTTGACCGCGGACCGTACAAAAGAGTAGTGCGGCCGCGGATCCTTGACCGCGGACCGCGAGATATATACAGCGGCCGCATTGCCTTTGAGCCGAGTTTGCCAACTCTCTGAATCTCCTAGTGTGGCCGCGTATCATTTTGCATGGTCCACACTAGGACTTCTTCCCTTAGATTTCTTGTTCTTTGATAATTGAGTAGGTTTCACTCTATTTTGAGCCGATCTTTGACATTTCATTACTTTGTCGATCAAACGTGCAAGCAAGCACAACTTGTGAGCCTTTTCGGACTATTTTGTACAAATATATGATCAAAGCATAGGCAAGAAGGGGCATAAAACATGTTAAAATCCTAACTTATCAGGTAGTATCGAGCAATGGTTATAACATATTCTCCAATCATGCCAATCGTGCCTTGGATGCAAGTACCCGCAATTGGCCACCTAGGTGAAATTACTACCCTAGTGCCTTTTAAACCATTAGATACAACTTGTAGCAGTTTACTCTTAGTTTAATTTAGTTGCAATTATAATTTGTAGTTTGATCATATTAGAATATAAAGAAAAACCAAAAATGAATAGAAGTGATATTTGGAACAAATACGCAATTCCAACCTAAATAGATACTCGACTCCAATTCTAGCTCTTTGTGGATATCGATCCCGACCCAAAATTGGGTAAAAGCTATTGCGACCCTCTCTTGATACTTAATAGTAGTGCGGAGTTAGAAGTGATCACTTTTTGGCGCCGTTGCCGGGGAGCTAACGGTTTTGGCTATCTATTTAGTTAGTTTTGTGTATTGTTCTTCTTTCCTTCTTTGTTACCAATTTGTGTGTGTGAATACTTCAGGTACCAAATGGCTTTAAATGCTAATGACCCTCTTGCAAATGTGCTTGAGGGGGAGGAGGTTGATGACATTGGAGAGGATAAGGTGCCTCTTGTACCTCCTAGACCACGACAAGGCCGCCAGGCCAATGCTAATGAAAATGTTCCAGACCCTCCTCCACCACCTCCAAGAGCGGTTCCTTGGGTGCTACCTAACCAAGGCTATGCAAGTGCTATTGTCCCTGGCCGAATCCGGGCGGGAAATTTACCAATGTGATGTTGACCTTACTTGAGCAGTGTGGGTATTTCACGGGCGCTGCGGATCAAAATACCTACAAACATCTCAAGGGGTTCGTGGATACATGTTGGGAGAGCAAGCAGACGAATGTGTTCAAAGATGCTCTTAGGTTGAGAATTTTCCTATTCTCACTTTGGGGGAAACCATTGGATTGGCTAGAGAGACTCCCCAACCATTCCATCACAACTTGGGATAAGTTGGCGGACAAGTTTATTGCTAAATGTTTCTCACCCGGGCACATGGAGGCAATTCGAGATGAGATATTGGCCTTCAAGCAAGAGCCCACGGAACCTTTGTATGAGATTTGGGAGTGGTATAGAACGATGGTGAAGGAATGCCCCAATAATGACATGACGGAGAATATATTGCATTAAACTTTCTACAAAGGCATCAATACTACAAATCAATGCATAGTGAACCAATTGGCTAGGGGTAATTTTATGAAGTTGACATATGATGAAGCTTGCGCCGTACTTAATGAGATGGCTAATTCTTCTTCTACATGGCAAAGTAGAGCCAATGTTCCTCAAGGTGACCCTACGGTTATTCATTTGCATAAGGAATTACATAACCATGGGCAAGCTATAACAGAGTTGACAACTACTATGAATCAATTGGCTAAGGCACAGTTGCAACAAGTCCAAAATTCTCGCCAAGTGAATGCCATGGAGGGTGTTAATATGCTTGTCAATAAGAGAAGGCAAAGAAGGCAATAAAACCAAGGGAATTCTAACCAATTTGATGATGATTGTGATGGTTTTCAAAATGATGGCTATGATGAGCAAAATGAAGAGGTTCAATATGTGAATAACTATCAAGGCCAATGGGGAAACTCTTCCAACCAACAACAGTGGCGACCCTAGGGCAATTGGGGCAATCAACAACAAAATAGTGGTAATTGGAGGAACAACAATCATAACAACAACTGGGGCAATCAGAATAACAATCAAGGCAACCAAGGGAATTGGAATGGTAATAATAATAATTGGGGCAACAATAACAATCAAGGTGGATGGAATAATGGGAACCAAGGAAACCGGGGGTAAGGCTTTCAAAGGCCCCCAATGTACCAACAACCAAACAATCTACCCCATTTCCCTTCTCAAGGTCCTAATTCTTCAGGTAATGATAAGGGGAGAATCAAAATGATGTTCGAACAAATGATGAAGAAGAACGCAGATTCGGATTCACAGTTGGCTTCCCACAATACCTCTATTATAAACTTGGAGGTGCAATTAGGCCAAATCTCTCAATCATTGAATACTCGCCTGAAGGATACTCTACCAAGTGATATGGTAGTGAACCCAAAGGGTGGGAACGATCATGTCATGAAGGTTACAACAAGAAGTGGGTGAGGCAGTGATGTGAATTCCTCCAAAAAAAGCAAGTGGTTGATGATTATGTTGATTTGCAAGAAGATGAAGCTCCATTGGTAGTTGAAGATGTGGTTGATGACAATGTGAACAATGAAGTGAGGTTTGACATTAATGAGACCGAGGCGGAAACTCAATAGGCCATGAACCCATCTAGGGAGAACGTGATTGACATGTCGGAGCCGGTTGTGCCAAAAGCCAAGGCTCCTTTGCCAAGGCCACCTCCACCCTATCCTCAAAGGCTAGCAAAGCAAAGAAATGATAATCAATTCAAAAAGTTCATTGATATGATGAAAAGCTTGTCCATCAATGTGCCTTTGGTGGAGGCTCTTGAACAAATGTCGGGCTATGCAAAGTTCATGAAAGACTTGGTCACAAAGAAGCGTTCTATGGATTGTGAGACTATCAAGATAACACACCAAGTCAATGCTATAGTGAATTCAATGGCTCCCAAGTTGGAGGATCCCGATGCTTTCACTATCCCTTGCACTATCGGTAGTGCGAATTTTTCCAAGGCTTTATGTGATCTAGGCGCGAGCATCAATTTGATGCCCTACTCAGTTTTAAAGACATTGGGCATTGGGCCTCCTAGACCAACTTCGATGAGATTATAAATGGCGGATAGATCAATGAAGCGACCTTTGGGTATTGTGGATGATGTGCTAGTCCGGGTGGACAAATTTATCTTGCCAGCAGACTTTGTGATATTGGATTACGAGGTAGACTATGAGGTCCCAATCATATTAGGGAGACCTTTCCTAGCTACGAGGAAGGCTCTAGTGGACGTGAAAGCAGGGGAGATCACTTTCTGAATGGGTGATGAAAAGGTGGTATTCCATGTGTGCAAATCGATGAAGCAGCCCAATTGTACCGAAGTATGCTCATTTGTGGATTTGGTCACGGCTGTGGTCATTGATGATACAAGTGCTATGATTAATGTCGAGGACCCATAGGAGGTCGTGCTATTAAATCTAGAGGTAAATGATGATGAGGGCTGAGTGGAGTGCGTAAATGCCTTGCATGGAATGGAGTCCTATTCTTATGAGCCAAGAAGGCTATCCTTGGACCTCGAAAATAGAAAGACGCCTCCAACTAAGCCATCAATAGAGGAACCACCGGTATTGGAGCTGAAGCCATTGCCTCCATACCTCAAGTATGAGTTCTTGGGCCCTTGTTCTACTTTACCTGTTATTCTTTCCTCGTGCCTTACTAACTTGCAGGTAGATGCCATATTGGTGGTTCTCAAAAGGAGAAAGAAAGCAATTGGGTGGACATTGGTCGACATTCGGGGAATAAGCCCCGCATTCTGCATGCACAAAATCATTTTGGAGGATGATGCAAAAGCCTCCTTTGAGCATCAAAGATGATTGAACGAGGCAATGCAAGAGGTGGTGAAGAAAGAAGTGATAAAATAGTTGGATGTCGGGGTTGTGTACCCGATCTCTGATAGCTCATGGACTTATCCGGTGCAATGTGTACCGAAGAAGGGTGGGATGATTGTGGTGACAAATGAAAACAATGAACTTATTCGCACCCGGACCGTTACCGGACGGTATTCATGGACTACCGAAAACTGAACAAGGTGACCCGCAAGGATCATTTCCCCTTGCCATTCCTTGACCAAATGCTTGATTGCCTTGCAGGGTGTGCCTTTTATTGCTTTTTAGATGGATACTCTGGGTATAATCAAATCTTAATCGCTCCGGAGGACCAAGAGAAGACCACCTTTACTTGTCCATATGGCACCTTTGCTTTCTATCGGATGTCGTTTGGGTTGTGCAATGCTCCGGCGACATTCCAAGGACGCATGATGGCTATTTTCACCGATATGGTGGAAGATATTTTGGAGGTCTTTATGGATGATTTTAGTGTGGTTGGTGATTCATTTGAAGAGTGTTTGGGAAATTTAGATAGAGTCTTGGCCCGATGTGAAGACACAAATCTCGTTCTTAATTGGGAAAAATGCCACTTCATGGTTGAGGGCATAGTGTTGGGCCACAAAATTTCAAAACATGGAATTGAAGTTGACAAGGCCAAGATATAGGTAATTTCAAGGCTTCCACCCCCCACTTCCATCAAAGGGGTGAGGATTTTTCTTGGGCACGCGGGGTTTTACCGGAGGTTCATAAAGGAGTTTTCGTAGGTGGTGAACCCCGCGTGCAAGCTACTAGAAAAAAATGCCAAGTTTGTGTTCGATGAGGGATTTATGCAACCATTTGAGCTTCACAAGCTTAAGTTGACCACTATCCCTATCATTACCGCACCATATTGGAGCTTACCTTTCGAGCTCATATGCGATGCAAGTGACGTTGCGGTTGGGGCTACTTTGGGTCAAAAGGTTAACAAAATGTTTCATCTGGTGTACTACTCAAGCAAAACCATGAATGAGGCTCAAAGAAACTACACGGTTACCGAGAAAGAGTTGTTGGCCATAGTTTTTGCAATGGAAAAGTTTTGGTCATATCTTATGGAGGCTAAGGTCATAGTGCACACTGGTCATGCTGCCCTTAGGTACTTGATGACAAAGAAAGACTCCAAGGCAAGGTTGATGAGATGGGTGTTACTACTCCAAGAATTTGATCTAGAAATTATGGACCGGAAAGGTAGTGAAAACCAAGTGGCGGATCATTTGTCCCGCTAGGAAGAGGAAGGAAGGCCATGTGATGGCCTAGAGATCAATGATACATTTCCCTATGAGCAACTACATTCTGTGTTGATGTGTGATATGCTATGGTTTGGGACACTGCTAATTTCCTTGTGATAGGCATCACCCCATGTGAGCTCTCTTCTAACCAAAGGAAGAAGCTCAAACGGGATAGTCTGGACTTCTATTGGGACGAGTCGTACTTGTTTAAGATTTGCACCAACGGAGTGATCCGGAGGTGTGTACCTGAGGAGGAGCAATTTAGCATCTTAGAGGCTTGTCATTCCTCCCCCTATGGTGGCCATCATGGAGGGGCGAGGATGGCTTCGAAAGTTCTGAGTTGTGGTTTTTATTGGCCAACCTTGTTCAAAGATGCAGGTGATCTAGTAAGAAGGTGTGATCAATGTCAACGAGCGATCGGAATTTCCAAGAAAGATGAGATGCCTCTAAACACCATTCTTGAAGTTGATATCTTTGATGTATGGGGTATCGATTTTATAGGCCCTTTTGTAAGCTCGTATGGAAACACTTACATTCTTGTAGCGGTATATTATGTGTCAAAATGGGTTGAGGCCATGGCCTTGCCCAATCATGAAGCTAGGAGTGTGGTGGCATTTCTGAAGAAGAGAATTTTCACAAGGTTTGCTATACCTCGGGCGCTTATTATTGATGGAGGATCGCATTTTTGTAATAGAGCTTCTGATGCCTTGCTTTCCAAGTATGGTGTCAACCACAAGGTGTCTACGCCTTATCATCCTCAAGCAAGTGGCAGGTTGAAGTGTCTAACAGGGAGATCAAGAGTATTTTGTCCAAAACTGTCAATGCCAATGGGACCTATTGGTCTAAAAAGTTAGATGATACTCTATGGGATTACCGGACCGGTTACAAGACCCCAATTGGTATGTCGCCATACCGGTTGGTATTTGGGAAAGCATGTCATTTACTAGTGGAGTTGGAGCATAAGGCCATGTGGGCCTTGAAGAAGTTGAATCTTGATTGGGATATAGCTGCTAATCTTCGGGTGGAGCAACTCAATGAGCTTGATGAATTTCGGTTCCATGCCTACTCTAGTTCGTCCCTGTATAAGGATAAAATAAAATACCTTCATGACAAATATACTCGAGGAAAAAAATTCAAGGTGGGAGATTTGGTGCTCTTATTCAATTCTCGACTAAGGTTGCTCCCAAGAAAGCTAAAATTAAAGTGGAGTGGGCCATTTGAAGTAGTGTGTGTGACCCCTTTTGGTGCTCTTGATTTGAAGAACAAAAGTGGGGAAGTTTTTAAAGTAAATGGGCATAGAGTGAAGCACTATCTGGGGAAGTTTGATGATAGCCATATGGTGGTTGTGGTTCATTTCAAATGATTAGATGGTAACCTGCGTCGTGCCGCGACGTTGAATCAGGCGCTTCTTAGGAGGTAACCTATATGTTTTTCTTCTTGCTTTCTTTGATTTTCTTTGTAGTAGGATTGAGTCGATGCAGTGCAGGACATAATTGAAAAATGCACAGGTCTCTGAAGTTTCCAGTGCGTCCGCATTACCATTTTGTGCGGACCGCACTGGTAAAGGGTGATTAAAGTGCTCTCTGATGTTTGCCACTGCGACCGCGGTTGATTTGGTGCGGTCCGAAGTGGACCAGCGCGTCCGCGATCCATTTTGTGCAGACCGCGGTGGGTTACTGAGTTGAGCTTGAAAAAAATAGCTCAGTGCTGACCACGGTCCATTTTGTGCGGTTCGCACTGGTAGGTGAGAATTGGCCCCGAGGTTTTCTCTATAAATAGACCCTGGGGCCTCCTTCTACTCTTTTTGCACTTTTATCTCTCAGGCATAAGAAATCACTGTTCATCTTCTCTCCTACTTGTAACTCACTGCTTAGATCTATCATTGCTCATTTCATCTCATAATTGGTAACATCATAACCCTTTTTACTTGTTTATTTTTGTTAATTTGGTTTAAATTGTTGTTTTTCTTGCTTTTCTTCCTTTTCTTTACTTACGTTCTTTCATAGGTCAAATTAGGGTAGTTAATCTTCTAATTGTAGTGGACTTCATTAGTGAATACAATGGGTAACATGTAGGAACATCAATTAGGAGCAAAGATTGTGCTTACAATCAAAAATGTGAAACCCTAGTTTAGTGCCAAATCTGGGCACCCTGCGTGGACCGCGGTCAATTTTGTGCGGTTCGGGATGCCCCTAGTGCGGTCCGCAGTACCATTTTGTGCGGACCGCACTGATGAATGCTGGTATCTAAACTTTGGGCAGTGCGATCGCGGTACATTTTGTACGATCCGCACTGCCTAGATACAGAGAGTGGGTAGTCTGACCCCCCACCTCTGTGCGGATCGCAGTTGATTTTGTACGGTCCGCGATGACCCCAGTACGGCAGCGGTTGATTTTGTGTGGTTCGCACTTGTGAGATTCAGAGGTTGTTTTTTGTGAAACCCACACCTCTGAAGACCACGGTCGATTCTCTGCGGTCCGCAGTGGTCCCTGTACGGATGCACTACTATTTTGTGTGGTTCGCACTGGGAAACTTGTACAACATTTTCATTCGTGTCTGCAACACTATTTTATTTGATTACACTGATACTAACAAGTTATTTGAATTGTGTTTGCAGACAATGGTTAAACAACGAGGAAAAGGCTCAAAACAATCCGGTAGAGGTGAATCCTCCCGGGAGGGAAACAAAAGATGATTAAACTCACTCCCCAAGTTCGGGAAAATATAAAGAGAACAAGAAAGTTAATAAAAGTTGCTGATAGAGCAGTTGATCTATAGGGAAGTGAGTACGAGCCTTCTTAGGAGGTTTCCTCATACTCTGTTCCTACACATATCCCTGACTGGCCGGGAAGATTTAGATTGACAGACACTACTCCTCCTCCATTACCCACTTCCCAAGCACCAGTACATGATTCTTCTGAGTCGTCTGAGGGCTCAGCAGTGGATAGTGAAGAATACTCTACCTCTCCCACAACTTCATTATTCAGGGAGGGGAAAGAAGTAAAAGAGGAGGAAGCTGAAGGAGGTGAACCAAGGGTTAGGGGTATAGATAGAACGAGGAAGTCGGAGGTTTGGTGATATAGATTCGTAAATGAGGTGGCATACCACAAATTTAGGGAGTGGTGGACGGAGAGAAAATTGATACCGGAGAGGAGTTTCATTGATAACGAGGCTTTACCCCTCAACCCCAATGTGCAAAGACAATTTAGGACAAGAGTGGGCTGGGAACATTTTATTGAGAAGTGTGTAGATGCCAACAAACACATGGTTAAGGAGTTTTACTGCAATGTAGCCCACATCAAAAAGGGCTCCAAAGTGACCAAGGTTCGTAATAAGGCAGTGTTGTTTGAAGGGAAATACCTCAACGAATACTTGGGCTTCAATGAGGAGGATAAGACTCTATATATGGCAAAGATGGAAATGGGCGAGGAGGTCCATCCATGGTTAGCTCAGTACCTGGCAATCCCAGGTACCACTTCTGATTAGTTGACTGCTGGGGTCAAATTATTGCGGAGGACCTTAAACTTTGAGGCGAGGGGTTGGGAGACATTTGTTTGCAGTCGGTTGGATCCTAATACACATGACCAGACCCTTCCTCTCCACCGGGCTATATTGGTTGCTTCGATTATGGTGGGATACCCCATAAATGTGGGGGATGTGATGTCCCGCATTATCTCAATAGTGGGAGCAGAGCATGACCAGAACTACCTTTCCTTAGCACCCTCACTATGTACTTTCGGGACTTGAAGGTGGACAAGAAGCCCTACGACGTCAGAGTCAAAGCAAAGGCACCCTTCTCCCTATACAGCATGCAAGGGGATGATAACCCCAAGAGCAAGAGTTTTAAAGGTACAGCTACTGCTTCAACTAGCCAGTCTGAAGATCCAGTTATGTTAGTGGCTCCTGCTGAGCCTAGCTCCGCCTCCACAGATATCCCTCCTGGTCCATCCACATCCACAGCCATTCCCATTGATTTATCCACCCCAACATACCCGGAGATTCTATCTTCCCGGGCCCATCCCATTACTGCCCGCCGACTAAGCCAGGCTCTTGCCAGTATCAACAACTGGATGTCCACAGCATCATCCAAGTTGTCCATTTTGACTACCACTGTAGAGGCTCAGTCAGCTCCTCCAACAGCACATGTGCCCCAATCTATTGAGGATGCGCTCAAGGAGATTCTTGAGAACCAGAAGAAAATCCTCACCACTCAGGATGCATTGTCCAAGGCACTTGATTCGCACAGCAAGGCTCTGAAGGAGCTTGATGAGGAGCATAAGAAGTTGTGAAAGACACGGTCCTCTAAGGAGTCCGTGAAGGAGCTACGGGCAGATGTTGATAGACTGAAGGCAGACCAGCTGCCTTTAGACCTCTTTCTTGATAACCCACTCCCAGCAGCTCAGCTACAGCCGGAGCAGACACAGAGGCCTCCGAAGAGGAGGGGGATGATTCCTAGAGTAGATGATGTTATCATCCAGTTGGTGGACCCACCGAAGACCTCCTCTAGTTAGCCACAGGATGTACCAGTTCCACAGCCTCTCGAGGTCGAGGTCGAGGCCCAGGTTCCAATAGCTGAGGAGCAGACCACCGGGAACCAGTCTGAGGTTCCCGAGCACACAGAGTACCCATGGACCACCCATGATCCGATGCAGACAGACACGGCTTAGGGAGTCCTCTATATCTTTTTTTTTCTTATCCTTTTATTGCTTTATTTGGACTAGTTAGCATTGGGGACAATGCCAGCTTTCATTTGAGGGGGTGAGCCCTACATTTTGGATGACTGTATATGTTGATATATTTTTATACTTTATTATTTTTTAATCTTTGGTCTGTATATAATTTTATATTTAGTTACATTTATCGCATTTGTATTTTGCTTTGGGTCTGTATATAAAGTTACATTTCATTGTATATATTCATACCATCTAATGTATATTCAAATCCCCTCTTGTATATATTCACTCTATTTTCCACAATTTTTTTGATTTTAGCTTCTTGTTTATGTTCGTAGTTTTTTGATTTGTTTTGGACGTTTTCAATAAGCCTTTGGCTTTCTTAATTTCACGGTTCTTTCCTAAGGTGAAGTGTTGTGTGAGCCGGTTAGCTCTTCCCAATATGGATGCCGTGACAACCTTCTTAAGGGTTTGAGTCCATTTTTCTTTTTGTTTTTAGTAGTTTGTAGTTAAGGGTACCTCAAGAAAAGTTTTATTTAGGCCTAACACATTTGCCTTTGATCTTATGGTGAAAAATAAATTGTTGTGTTTAGGATGGTGAAAATCGTGACCTTGAGACTCTTGTGTTGACCGATAACCATCAAGTGGTTTTTCGGGACTATTGCATGCTAAAATCATTTCTAAGGTCGTTGTGGGCTCCCGACTCGATGTCTTTAGCAATTCCTTATCTTGTGTGGTGAGTAATTGAATTGCGAGTCCAAGTCTCGAGCCATTGGTCTAGAATTTGCCCTTAATGTTTGCTGAGACGAAATCCTAAGTGAATTTTAACTTGAGATGTGATTATAGGCTCTTCTTGATTCAAATGTTAGACTGAACAATTACATAGCCTACCAATGATAAGATCCCTAGTCAACCCTTTTGAGCCTTAGATCTTTTTCTTTCAAAAACCATGATACAAGCCTATACCCGTTCTAAAAGATACCCTCTCTTGGCACCCAAATCTTTCCTTTCGTACATGGCAAAAGTATAAGTTTGGGGGAGAGACGAGGATTGCAACAAAGTGGTAAAAAGGCACAAAAGTGAAGAAAAGGAAAGGCAATGAAAAAGAAAGAAAAGCAAAAAGACAAAAAAATGCTCAATGTGAAAAAAATTACAAAGGGTTTCAGGAAAAGCAAAGAAAGAAAGGTGTGGAAAGTTGAAAAAGGAGAAAAGGTTTGAAATGCATAAGAAAGAGTGACAATGTGTCTCTCTAACCCCTTAGAAAGAAGTGAAATGACTCAAAGAGTCAAGTGAATTGTGCCAAATGAATCAAAAGAAGTGCTTAAGGGAAGATGGAACCCACTTGAACAAAAACATGACCTACCCTGAACCAAAAGCCTTCACAGTGACTCCATAAAAGCCCTATATGATCTTGAGTCGAATGAAGCTTACATTAGTGGATACTCACATAAGGGGCAAGCATGTAGTACTTAGAGCCGGACTTGTGACCTTTACTTGAGAGAGATGAGTGAATTCCCATTAACCTCTCGTTGTGTGCCACTATTATAAAGGTGATGTTTGCTTAGGGAGAGTTGAGGATGTGTGAGTTTGGGTTCAATAATGACCAAAGTAATTGAAAGAGTTCTTTGATATGTTGAGTCAACTCTTGATGCTCTTGTGTCACACTTGATCCATGGTTGTTCAAAGAGTAAATGTTATTAATGGTTCATTTGTATTGAGGGCAATTGTTAGTCCCAATTGATGCTAGTTGGTTTCTTTAGGACAGCTAAAAATTTCTTGGATTCTTTTTTTTCCTTAAGGGGTGGGTCTTAGTTTGTTTGCTTGAGGACAAGCAAAAGCTTAAGTTTGGGGGAGTTGATAACTAGGGATTTTGACGCATTTTATACTCCTTCTTGCTTATGCTTTGATCAAATATTCATACAAAATAGCCCTAAAAGGCTCACAAGTTGTGCTTGATTGTAGGTTTGATCAACAAAGTGACAAAATGTCAAAGATCGGCTCAAAAGTAGTGAAACTTGCACAAGTACCAAAAACAAGGCAATCTCATGCAGAACAGGCCCAGTGCGGCCACACACCACGTTGTGCGGTCTGCACTGGGAGATTCAGAGAGTTGATTTCCAGGCTTCAAGGCAGTGCGGCCGCACACCATTTTATGTGGTCCGCACCGAAGGAATCGCGGCCGCAGTCCATTCTCTGCGGACCGCGGTGTGGAGATCATTTTTTTTAGAATGTTGAGCCATCGCGGTTCGCAGTCAACTTTGTGCGGACCACACTAGAAGCCTTCATGGCCACGGTCCATTCTGTGCGATCCGCGGAACCCAAGTTGAGAGAGATCAATTTTGAAGGCCAAAGCCCAGTGCAGACCACAATCCATTTTGTGCAGTCCGCACTAACCCCGCAGGGGAATTTTTTTCCAGATTTTTCAGCTTAGTATAAATAGATTCTTTTTTCATTTTTAGTGTATAAGACATAGTAATACAGTAGCTGCGCTCGTGAGAAGACTTCTTTTAGCCATTTTGGGAAATTTTACTTAGTTTTAATCATTGAATCTTTGTATTTACTTTAGTAATTAATTAATATGTCTTTCTCTTCATCTATTTCTCTTATCTTCTCTTCAAGCATGAGTAGCTAGACCCATTAGCTAGGGTTGTGGCTCAACTCTAGTGTGGGTAATTGATGGGTGTTGTGATTTAAGGTTAGATTGACTATGAGTGTTTGTTATTTGGGTCAATTTTATTGTTTAATTTATGAATTACTGGTTGCAAACACTAGTTTATGCTAAGTTGACTTGGGCTCTTCTTGAGAAAGAGAGCCTAAGTCTCCAAAATTGACATAACAAGGAATTGGAATGGACTCAAGAGATTTGATAGTCCAAATTAAAGGGTTAAACCTCGAGAGAGTAATACCCTACTTGAACCCTAGTTGCTTGGACAAATATGCATACCCAATTGGTCTTGAGATAGTCAATTGGGCAAAATCACTCTTTCTACCGAGAGGTGTAGAGTGGGTAGTATCGAGGAATAGTTATAACATATTCCCCAATCATGTCAATCGTGCCTTGGATGCAAGTACTCGTTAATTGGCCACCTAGGTGAAATTCACTACCCTAGTGCATTTTAAACCATTAGATACAACTTGTAGCAATTTACTCTTAGTTTAATTTAGTTGCAATTATAATTTGTAGTTTGACCATAGTAGAATATAAAGAAAACCCAAAAATGAATAGAAGTGATATTTGGAACAAATATGCAATTCCAACCTAAATAGATACTCGACTCCAATTCTAGCTCTTTGTGGATATCGATCCCAACCCAAAATCGGGTAAAAGCTATTGCGACCTTCTCTTGCTACTTAATAGTAGTACGGAGTTGGAAGTGATCAAGGAGTGTCGTCTTTTTGGTTGCTTGTTCTCCGGCTGGGGAATCCGAGAAGAAGCGCTTGCACCAGATGCAGTATGAACTAAACCCGTTTGGAAAAAGTTCTCCTGCAACAACCTCGCCGCATCTGAAGGATCAACCAATACATCCTCATTGGGGCGGCAACTGAGACCTCGAGTAGAACTGATTTCAACAGGAGAAAAAGGTTAATCAGTTTTCTTATACAAAAGGTAAAAACAAGTTGAGTTCAACCTACCATGATTTTTAGCTTTCCACCATATTTAAGTATAGTTCTTTCCATGTGCGAGTCTCTGGTGCAGTGACGTCCAAAATATTTTGGACCTACTAGTCCAAGCTTTTGACCCTCGGTGGAGTCCATCGAGTTGCTGAAATAAGTGAAAGAAGAGGGATTAGTAATAACATAGGGTGATCTTTAACTAGAAGAAAAGACAAACGAGCAACTTACGAGTACGGTTCCACAATTCCGGAAAAGATAGAGCCGTGGAAGAAATGATTTCCCTAGTGGCAACTGCAATAAACCACTCCATCCACCCATGGCCGTTGTCATCATCCATGATGGTTAGTAGATTATGGTGGCCGTATTTGTTGAAATTTATCATCCCCTACTCCTGCAGAAAATCTTAGGGGAATAAAGGTTCATTAATCGAGCTAGGGTTAGCTCCTCTCCTGTCTCCTGGCATAGACGCCGAAGACAAGTAACTGTACTCTGCATAGAAGGACTTACCTGTGCCAGGCATAGTTAGTAACAAATGCAAAACTCCTTAATAACAGAGTCAAGCTCCCTGCTCGAAGAAAATGGCCCCAAAGTGAAGGGATAGATATAATAATACGTGAAACCCTTCTTAGGTAAGGTTATCTGCTCCGCCAGGTCATGAGCGATGATGTTTAAATCAGGGCAATGACAGTCTTCCTTCCCAACATGAATACTAGAAGGACAAATAGAAGAAGGATATATACCATCTGCCCATGTGCGAGGTTTAGCAAAAGGATATTTCTTTTCGAAGTCCTTAGTCGTGTCAAGACTTCTTGGAATAATGGTGCTCACCGTAGGAGGAGGAGCATCAACAGCTTTACCTTTGTTCTTTGAGGAACTAGGGTTTCTGGAAGGAAAAGCCATTATTATCATAAGGAAGAAAAGGGTTTCCTCTGAAGAAGAAGAAGAAGAAGGTTAGAGAAAGTTGAAGACAAATGCAAGTTGAGTAAAGAGAGTTTGAGAAAGCTTGGAAAAATTTGAAGTGTAAATGAAGAAGTTTGATGCGTATAAGTAAAGGAATATGCGGGTAAAATTGTATCCATAATTACCTCGATAACCCGGCAAAAGTGGTGTTGAATCATGGGATGAAGCATGTTAGGGGCATTAAATGAGGAGAGACTTATGTCTAATTAACCGTCAATTTTTTTCCAGAGGGGGTTTAGTGAATTTTCTGTCAAAAAGGGTATTTCTACCAACGTTCCGGTGCACAAGGTTGTGCCCTTGAAAAGTAGGAGGACTATCTGTATAGGGTAAAAGATGTTCATATTTAATGATCGTATGAGAAAGCGACATGTAGAGCCGAAGACAAAAGACATCGGGTCTGAAGACAACGATCTCGAAGAGAATGGTATTCATAAAAGCGAATGCCACCCGGTAGCATTAATGAAGAATATTCTATATCATTAAGTGCACGGTCCCTTACAAAGAATACGGCATTCACTGTCACCATTACACATTTTTCAATGACCTTTATAATTGTCATTTAAGAGAGGCTTGATCCTAGAACCTTGTTTCCTAGGTGCAACTATAAATAGTGCGCTCCTCAACCATTGTAGATGACATGAATTTTCTGGAAAGCATACACTATATTCTATTCAAAGCTGAATAATATCTTACTTCTTGTTTATTTGTACTGTTATTACTACCTCAGGAAACTTTGCTCCCGGAACTACGATTTTTGCTGTTATATTTCAACTTCAAGGCTAAGTCTTACATTTTTGTCTAATTTATTTATTATTTTATGATCAAATCGATTCATTTGTCTATAAACTACGTATAAATTCAACTGTATTGTTTTACGATTAAACAATTATAATATCCTAGCAATTCCTCAGGTTTGACAAATTATCATATGAAATTTTTTGGAAATTATCAGTTTTTGTGATAAGTCCTAATGATTATTTATATGAAAATATTCTAGGGGTTGCCGAAGCTTCTCAAATCTCAATGACAAGCTATTTGTCAAGGCCTCTTTTAGAAAGGTTAAATTTTAAAAACGGAAAAAAGCTAAATATACTCTGCTACTTTTAAATATTATCTACTTATACCCTTCGTTATACTATTGGGCTATTCATACCCCTACCGTCATATTTTGGAACAAAAATACTCCTATTTTGGATAAAGTGCTACGTTGCAGCACCAAATTAAATGACCCATTTCTTTTTTCTTAACCCAACCCATTTTACAAAAAACTCACAACCCGAACTATATTTTTATTTTTTAGTTTTTTAAAGAATTTTTACATTTCTTTTTGTAAAACTTTAAAAAAATTGCAAAAATTATTTTTTTAAGAAAATATTTTTTTGTAAAAATTTTTTGTACAAAACAGAAAATAAATATTTTCAGTTTTTAACAAAATATTTTCGTTTTTTAAAAACTGAAAAAAATATTTCCAACAAAATATTTTCACTTTTAAAAAATGTTTTTTTTCCTTCATTTTTTTTATTTTTTTAAAAGATTTTATTTTTGTAAAAACTGGAAAAACAAACTTGTAAAAACTAATTTTTTTTTTTGTAAAAACAGATTTTTTTTTTATTTTTTAACAAAATATTTCGTTTTGTAAAAACTGAATAAATTATTTTCAACAAAATGAAAAATATTTTTTTTATTTTTTTAGTTTTTTAAAAGAATTTTGTTTTGTTAAAACTGGAAAAATAAATTTGTAAAAATAGAAAAAATATTTTTTGTTTTTTAGCAAAATATTTTTGTTTTTTAAAAACTGAAATTAAAAAAAACTAGAAAAAATAAAAATAGGGGTCGGGTTGTTGATTTTTTTTTAAACGGGTCGGTAAAAAAATTAGAAATTGGTCGTTTTAATCTGTTGTTGCCGGCACTCCATCTAAAAATAGGAATATTTTTGTTTCAAAGTATGTCAATAGGGTTATAGATAACCTAATAATATGACGGTAGGAATATAGATAGCTCAATGGTATATTCAAATGTACAAGTAAATAATATTTGAAAATAAAGTGATATATTTAGCCTCTTCCGTTTTAAAAATGGTCCTATTTGTGGGGACAAGAAAACTAGGTTGCCATTATTCTAGTTTTTGTTTGATACCATATTTGAACTACAGTTGTTAACAGGATTTTGGTACTATAGCAAATCAGTTGAACGTCAAATCGACTAAAAATTCTGTAGTAGTAAGCTCCCTTTAAGTCATCAATAGCGTTAATTTTCTTTTTCTATTTCCCTCTTTAAAATATTCCATACCTTTCCTTTGTAATATCACATCACAGTCCAAAGAGTTGGGAAAATGGCAACTACAGCGGCATTTGGAGAAATCGGTCTTGTTCCACTTCGTCAATCAACTTTCAATCCCTTACATCCTCCCTTCTTCTCCCTATCTTTCCATAACACAACCATTTCTTCTTCACCTAAATTAACTGCTGCTCTCACTTTCACTCAATCCCAAGGTAAGTACCAATTTCTGTCTTATTTCTGTATTTGGATTGGTGTTATATTTTGCTTAATATTTGTGAATTCTTTTTTTAATTGACTAGGTTTTGGATTTGCAAGCAAGGAACAAAAACGTACTGATTTAGTTCAGACATCAGCTGTTCGAGAGTTGAGGGGTTCTCTTCTATCTGCACAGGGACATCGCTTTGCTATTGTACGTTTCTTCCCTTTTTACCCTTTTTTCCCATTATTACATATTGTTTCTTTGGTGGAGTTTGGTATTTATAAGTTAGGTCTTTAACCTCACCTCTGCATGTTTTCATACTCTTTACATTTTAGTAATTTTTTCGTCCCAATTTGTTTGGCACTATTTCTCAAATTTTTTCGTTGTCATGAGCTGTTGCAAGCGTTATTCAGTTTCAAGACGAAAGAACTACGAAAAGCTTTCACGGATTACCCATAATCAGGAATAGAAGGATGGGGGGAAGATATCACGATGATTAAAAAATGTATGGCAAAAGAGGAATTGGTTAGTTCCCATTCTTTAGTTTAAAAAATACAATGGCTGCTCAATATGGAATACAAAAGAGAGGAGCCCCTAGGTTTTGGTCTAGTGGTAAGAGCACAATGCGTGATATGTTGGTTAGGCGGACATCATGGATTCGACCCTTGTCGCAAACAAAAGCCTGGTATTTATGTAGAGAAGGGTAGAGGGCCGGACCCATTATCTACCGCATTTCAAAGTGTGCGCCATTTTTCATGGGCATCTCTCGGTTATCAAAAAAGAATACAAAAGAAAGGATTAAAAAAAGAAGAAGAAGAAGAAGAAGAAAGAACTGGATGTAGAACAAGTACTTTGTTAGTTAGTTAGGGAACTTCTGTTATTTTGTATGCATATGTAGGTCATGTGTCAAACAACTTTTCTTTTCTTAAAAGTGTTCCATCAACACTGCCAAACAAGTTGGGACTGAGGGAGTATTAGATTAATGAATCATTAATGTAAGGATTTTTACTGCAAGAATCAATTATACATAGTCAAACCAGCTATTATTAGGTATCCACTTTTTCGTGGGAAAGGATTTCAAGGTGTTGGCATTTTGTCTCTGGGTGATTTGTAACAAGATAGTTATGTTTAAGCTATTGAAACCAAAATAATCCCTCCCCCCTCCCCCCCCAACAATGTTGATGAATTTGGTCTGTTGTGTGTTTGCGTTTACTTAAAGTCGATACTACAGTTCACTTTGTTGTCGGTTCCAAATTTTAATTTCTATTGGTTCTTTTCTATATTAGAAGGGGAGCCTTGGAGCAACGGTAAAGCTGTCTTTATGTGACCTATAAATTACTAGTTCAAGCCGTGGAAGTAGGCACTAATGCTTATGAATTGCCTTCTGTGATTCTACAGGTGGTGGCACGTTTTAACGATCTGATCACCAAGAAGCTTTTGGAGGGTGCTTTGGACACTTTCAAGGGTTACTCTGTCAAAGAAGAAAACATTGATGTATGTGTTCAATACTTATCTCCCTTGTGCATTCTTGCTACTGTCTCAAACAATTATAGATTAATTGATTATCGAATGTGAGGCAGGCATTGTTAGATGATAGTTTCTCCATGTATATATATATATCAATGTCTTTTGGCCTTTCTTCTCCAGTATATCTGGTTCATCACTCAAAGTTAAACCTTTTTTTTCCCTTCAATATAAATATACATGAATGAGAGAGGTTGAAAGAAAGAATGTCACTGGTTGGGCTCGCATTGAAGATTAATACGTGAGATCAGCAATTAAAAGTAGGCCAAATCCTAAGAGAAGGGGAAAGAGAAACACTGGTCACCTGATTATGCAATTAAGATGGGTTCATTTACACAAATACCCCCTCTAAGAAAAAGAAAAAAAGAAAGCTAATTTGTGTGGATTCATGAACTTGTAGTTACTAGTAATTTACTGGAGTACTTAAGAGCTGATCTTCAAAAGTCTTTTCCATTATGTGCTATGTTAGAGCATAAGTACTATATAATTATAGCTTCTTTAAGAACATAATTTCATTTAGAAAAAGACCATAGCATAATGTTGATATTATGTTCTAGAATATATCATATAATTGATTCAGTGCAGACTTTAGGCAGCATGATTAGTAGTCTCTTCCATTTCATGGCATCATCTCTCATAATGAAATTTGTGCAGGTTGTATGGGTTCCTGGTAGTTTTGAAATTGGTGTTGTTGCACAGCAACTTGGCAAGTCGCAAAAATATCAAACAATATTGTGTATTGGTGCTGTGGTAAGCTTCCATCAGAAATGCATGTTACTTTGTGTACCTTCTTGTTCTGTTCTTACCTCCTCCAACTGTTTCTTTTGGTGGGCTTCTTTTATGACTATGAAAATGCGGGTGATTGCAATTAGTTTCCTTTTGGTTTTTCAGCTCTGTATGTCTTACGTGACCATCAGTTTTCCTATTGAGCTGATTCTGTTAACCAACTTAGAATTGATGAGAACATGCACTGTTGTGTCCTTTGTTCCTGATGAAAAAATTGCACATTGTTACAAACCCCCTCTTCCAATTGAATGAAAAAGTAATGGTGGATATAACAAAAGTCAACCAAGGATGACAGATTATAAGACTACTTTTGATATATAAGAAAAATAATTAACGGAAGAAACATATTCGGGTTTAAATTCCTTATTGAAGTTTATGTTTCTTAAAATTCATACTCTTTTTCTTTTTTGGGGGTTGCATCGATGAGGAATGGAAAAATCAATCCCAATGTGCTGTATTTAAATTATATGATTTGTCTTGGTCAGTGTTTCTAGTTTTATCTTTTTTGGAACTTGTAATATTTTTAGTCAAAAGGCTTAGGTGTTCCAATTTAGAAAAGGCAATATAAAGCTAGACTCAGAACATCAAAGCAAAGACGAGAGAAATACGTACTATGCTAGCAGTTTTTTTCTATAAATCAAACGATCCATCTTTCTGATTTCTGTCTTTATCTAAATCTTGACATGCCTAATATTTTCCATAGGTAATTCATATGTGGAAGTTAATTTTGTTGCTTCTTGCTGCTGTGTGGATTATTATCTTTTAATTTTCTATTTTTCATTGTGTTTTGCGGCCAGTAGATTAAAGGTGATACCTCTCACTACGATGCCGTGGTTAATGCTACCACATCTGGAGTACTTTCAGCAGGTTTAAATTCAGGTACAGTGACCTACTTCAGGATAGGCAGTCCGACAGTAAATTAGTTTTTAATTATCTTTAAAAAAAATTGCATTATTTTCTGAAGGGTACAATTCTTGATAATTGCTAACGCTTCGTGGTATGGTAATCTTGCTGAGATATGGAAATAGAATATCATAGATTTCGTGCAGCCCTCCCAACACCCTGGCCCTATCACACGTCTTTCCAAAGTTTCTTCACTTCAAAGTGACTCTCACCTTTTAAAATGTAGACAGTTTGGGATAACTTGGCCATCCAATCATTTTAGTCATATTTCCATCTACCGAAATTTGTTCATGAGTTGCAACACAGGAACCTTTTCCTGAATAGCTGGAAGAGGATAGGAACTTTATTTCTTAATGAGACAACTTGAGAAGGGAGTTAGTTAGCAGACTTCTTTATGTTTCCAATGTAATTTGGCTTGGGATGTAGGTAACAGTTGGTAAGTTCATGGTATTTATTCTAGTATCATGTGTGTCACACAATGACTTGTAGCTTTATTTTCTTTCATTAGTTGCTAGCTTTTCAGTTCATTTTTGCATTAGCTGATGAATATTAAAATCTCCCTAATGTATTGGGTGCAGGTACTCCTTGCATATTTGGTGTTCTGACATGTGATACCTTGGAACAGGTAAATTTTCTAGGAAATCAGTTCTATTCTACACAAGCATATTAGTAGGATTATATCTATGGTAGCGACTAATTGCTGTAGCAATTTTGTAGTAATTTGTTACTTTGTTTCTTTTATTTCTAACTTCAATTAAATACGTTAATTCTTGGACATAACTAAAAGAGATATGACCTTTTACTAATGTTTCCTAACAATCATATAGAGCTTTTGAGTAAAATAACAAAGCTTGGAACTTCACCTTCTCTGCACATGTCTGGTGTGCATGGCATAAAATACATCGTATCCCAGGAGTCTAGTTTTAAGAGGTGGGGAAGAGTTTGCATGGCATTCATTTTCTTTATTTCATTTTTATTCTTTCAGTAGCTTCAAAATGACTAGGACAAGAAAAGGGCAGCCCAGTTCAAAATACTAGGCAAAACATGATTTTACAACCTGAAAAATGGATAATGTCCTTACTAGTGTAAAATGTTTATTCGTCAACCGAACAAAGAGAATATTTTAAATTACATAACTGCATCTTAATCCCATTAATTGCTCATATGTGGAAAGAAGTGATCATGCCCCAGCTCTTGCACTCGTTGAGAAAAAGTAAGAAAGTCTTTGAAGGAACTCTGCCAAGAATAACGTATCTACAGGGGCAAAGAAAAAGCTAAAAAAATGAAAGATGCATGAGCAAAGAGCAATTGACATTAAAATCAGAACTACCATGATTTCAGTCTAGGAGTCTGATCTAGTAGAATAAAAAGCAATAGGATTAGGACTGAGTATATTTAGACTCAGAATGCTTGGTAGATGTCGGCAGGGAAAGAGAGAGAGAATAAATATCAAAATACTAGTAGTCACTTGATCTTGTACTTTAGTTTATTAGAAATGCTGGAGTAAGTTGGATCTGTGCTCTTTGCTCTCAAACTGATGTGAATTATGCATATATTTCTGCCTTCACTTGTGCAACTAACTTACTTAAGCCTATATTAAAATCAATCAGCTATACCTCAATCTTGAATCAGTTGGGGTTGACAATATGAATCCTTTATTTCCATCTTTATTCAGGTTCATTTCATTACAATACTAAATTATTATGTGCCTTTTAGGCAAATTAAGAGTTCTCTAAATCTTACACTTATCCCTTTACACACTTAACTAGTGTAATCTCAATTAGTTGGTCGTCTATATAGATCTTTTGCTTCAGTAGTGTTCTATTTTCAGTTATGTCTGTATTTATTTTAAGAGATTTGAGATCCTTTGAGACAACTTCATTTCAGGTGATTTTAAGTCTAATTCGTTCCTGTTATGCACCTATAATCATTTTTTTGTCACACCTATGGACCAGTACATCTTGAAGACTACATGGAACATGACCTAACCATTTTAAGCAAATTCTTTTATGGTGCCCTCTACATGTGCTATCTGTACCATCTGTAGGATATCATAATTTCTAACTTGGCCAGCTTACTTAAACCTAAAGCTTCAAGGGAAAAAAAATCATATTTGACATTCTTAGCACCAGTTGGTATGTCTTTCATCTAATATTGCACCTTGTTTATCAGAAGAGTAGCCAATGAAGTTGAACAAATTGAAGTACTGTTGTTGGTAGCTGTTTATTTCTGTGGATCACTATAAGATCTACTCCCTCCGTTTCAATTTATGTGAACCTATTTTCTTTTTAATCCGTGCCAAAAAGAATGATTTCTTTCCTCATTGGAAATAATTTATCTTTATGCAATGATTTATAGCCACACAAAATATATGTGCCTCATTTAACACCACAAGTTCAAAAATCTTTTCTCTTTTATTAAACTCTGTGCCCGGTCAAATGGGTTCACATAAATTGAAACAGAGAGAGTGTAATTTACCGCCTCTTGGATCTATATATATATAACTCAACATTCTTCTTGGCTTGCTGGAAAATTGACCAGAACCCCTCTAAATCTCCCCTGCCCTTATTTTCTCTCTGCCTGCCTCTTATGCTGTCAAGGGCAGCGTCTTTGTGGTTTGATAGCATATAGTGATGAAAATCCCATAATATTGCAGGCCTTCAATCGTGCTGGTGGAAAGTCTGGGAATAAAGGTGCCGAAGCAGCATTGACAGCTGTAAGTTGCATGTAATTGTGTGGCATTACTTATTGTATCAACAAGTTATCTGTCTTGTCTGATTCTGCTCAAAATACGTTTGTTATATGGTGCTTTTCTGTAATTTCCTTAGTATCATTTATTCCTGGTACGAGGTGCAGCTTTGATTCACAAGCTTGGAATAGAATGTATATAAAGGACAAAAGCTGAGAAGATACTATTTTGATTTTTTTCTCTGGCAATTGATACTGTCTATGTTCCAAAAGCATGGTCGTGGTTATAACACTTCTCATTCCTTGGTTGGGTCTTTCTTTGGATAACTAAATTTGTGCATACGAACTATAATTGTCCCTTAATTTAGTGACACTTCTTCCGGCGAAGAAATCTATTGTACACCTAATGAAGACTGAACCCAAATGTCACTTTAACAGGAAAATAGCAGGGTATAGGAAGTGAAATATATGGTATAGAAGTGTTTTTCTTTTGAACATTCAAGGGTGTGATCTGACGATCAATGAATTTGGTGCAAACCTACTAATGATCTTCCCATCTGCCTAAATCTTAGTGGCAAAGTTACCATCTACTTGTGTTGGTGGGAGGTAGCAGATACCTAGTGGATTAGTCGATTTGTGCACAAGTTGACTCGGATACCATCATTGTCACCAAAAAAAAAAGAAAAAAAAAAGATTTTTTTTTTATCTCTTCTATTGGATATAGAACTTCAATTTTTGTGTCCAAAAATCTCTCAACTTGATCTTTTCTATGAAATTGTTATGAAAAGCTTGGAGTGCAGCTTGAACTGTTCCAAGTTCAGATAACTTTGGTTTTCTTGGAAGTCTTGTTTTACTGTGCTTCAAGTTTGATTTTATACTAATGTGCTAATGTTTCAGATTGAAATGGCATCTTTGTTCGAGCACCATTTGAAGCCCTTGGAGTAGGCAAAGATCCTTGTTTCCAGCTGCTGTATCATTTGCAAGAAAATTGTTGTAATTCGGATATTGTTCTTATGTGGAACCAGAATTGTAGTGCTTGCAAATTGGCCCGGACACCTATTATAAAGAAACTCTCTTTTCCCATGCTGAATTTATTGACAATATTGACATCATACTTGTTTCGATGGTAATACAGCACCCCCTTTCTCCAATAATAGAAAACAAATGTTAATAACAGAAGAAATAGTGCACTTTTTTTTATTCTTTTTCTTTTTTCCCCAATTTTTTAGTGATATAATTCTACTTTCCTATTCCCTCCGTCCAAATTTACTTGTCCAAATTCTACTTTTACTTGTCCAGTATGAAAACTAATGGATAATTTGTTATTTTATACCTATTTTACCCCTATCATTTCCCAATATTGAGGATTTATAATAGTCAAAGTTGATTTTCTAAAATAATATTTAGGGTGATATAGTAAGATTATCATGTTATTTATCATTTCTTCAGGTGTGCCAAGTCAATAGTGGACAAGTATAATTTAATGGAGGGAGTATATGATTAATTTTTAGTGTGCTGCTACCTGCTAGTTCTGTAAGTTTAGATATAAAGGTTAGGTATATAGAAAAGGTTTTTCCCTAAGAAACTTCCGTTTCTTTCTTTTCCAATTTTTAAGAGGATATACTCTTCTAACTGTCCTATAGTATTATTTATGATTAATTCGTTATGTACTGCTAATTTGTGTAAGTTCAAATATTAAGATTAGCTATAGAAAAGTTTCTTTTACTCTTGAATCGAGATTGTAGAATTAAGTCAACTTGCGATTTGAATCCTATAAGTGTTTAGTTACTGTCAATTTAATTTCAGAAAATTTAGCCAATTGGATTAATTCTTAAATTGAGAGTTCTTAACTTTGTGGGATCAATTGTTCATCCTCTTAAAAAATCACTTGTTAGGAATGAAAAAGATCCTAAAACATGGTGCATTATTATATATATAAAATTTGATTTGGAATAATTAGCTTTTTCGTAATAGCAAAAAGATTTCTCATTATTAGGTGTAAAGCTAATTATTCAGACACCATTGTTAGTATTAAAAGCATTAATCCACATTTTATAATGTAAATTGGATATAAAATTCTTGAAACTTGCTTGGCATAGAATTTAGAGGGGACAATAGCCGGAGACACGAAAGCAGAGATAATGCCTACCTTCGCATCCACTCCATTCCCATTTGCCAAAATTAAGCAAAACGTTCTTAAGATTCCTTTCAAACTTCAAATATTGCTAATCACATCATGCACCCCCCACCCCACCCCCGCCCAGTGGTATACGCATAATTTTGTATAATTTATCATTTTATTGTCATAATTCAACTTGTAAATGAGCTTCATGAGAATGAAACGGTGATGCTTTTAAGATTTTACGCCGTGACTCAAATTAATGTTTACTTTGTATTATTTTCAAATGATGTCAACTTGATGTATATACACATTATAATTTAGAAAAAAATAATTATTTACACAAACACAACATATATGTAAAGAACCCTTTTTTTTTTTTTTTTTTTTTTTGTAAAACGTCGTAGGATGGCACCTACATTGGGAGCCTTGAAGCAATGAAAATGTTGTTTCCATGTGACTTATAAGTCACGGTTCGAGCTGTGGAAGCAGCCAATAATGCTTGCATTTGTGTTGGCTGCCTACATCACATCCCTTAAACTGTGGCCAGGGGCGGAGCCAAAATTTTCATCAAGGGGTGTCAAAATATAAATAATTAGATATATAAAAAAATTCAAGGAGAGTCAACGTATAATAAATGTACATAAAATAAAAAAACTTATCTAGCAATAAATAATTTTCCAGCGACTGGGGTGTCACTGACACCCCTTTGTTCAATGTGGCTCCGCCGCTGGCTGTGGTCCTTCCTTGGACCATGCGTGAATGTGGAATGCTTTGTGTATCGGACTATCTTTTTTGGCGTAGGAGGACATAGAAATGAAAAATAAATGGAGATGATATAAGTAGACTAATTATTTAATTATGGGCATTTTTGTCTAAAAAAGAGACCTAGGAATAACATGATTATCATATGAGAAGAAAACGAATGTTTTTTAAATTACATAGTATATGTAAAGAGAAGCTTAGAATCAAAGTTAAACATAGAAGCATCAAAAAGGGACAAAGAAAACCTTAGTAACAGTAGAATGTAATATGACAGGTTCACTTTAAGCTAACTAATTGGAGGACAATATTCTGATGTTTTCATAAACTACATGTTACACTCTCCATGAACCAGAAGAAAGCTAAATATTCCCTCCTAAACTTCCTCTTCTTAAATTCCTGTCACATCACATAAAAGGGAAGATGAAGCAAAGCATAGCAAGTAGGGGATATAGAGATTTTGCCATACAAAATATTCAGTCATGTCTCTTCCTACTTTGTTTAATCTCAAGATTAATGCCCCTCATTATGTTTACAAGCCTACATCAAGGCTCATTCCAGCTTCTGTTCCATCAAAGTTGAATCATTCATATACACAACATTTTGAATGTCCAAACTCTCTAATTCCTCCAGCAGATCAGGTTTGCATAACCTTTTCCTTAAACAACAACCACAATCCAGTATAATCCCAGTAGTGGGATCTGGAAAAGGTAGTCTGTATGCAAACCTTACCCCTACCCTAGGCTAGAGAGGTTGTTTCCGATAGACCCTCAGCTCCCTCCCTCCAAGAACTCCTCACCTAGCTCTTGGGGTTACTCGAACTCACAACCTCTTAGTTGGAAGTGGAGAGTGCTCACCGCTAGAATAACCCACTCTTGTCAACCTTTTCCTTAAATATCAACATTATTTACATCAGTATAACAGCTCATTGACCGCTGGCGTTTGAACTCGAAAGGAGTTTTCTGTGAAACTTGCTTTAGGCAAATCTCACATTAAAATGGGAGGGAAAGGTTAGGAGCCATTAAAGGCAAGTTCAGGAATACAACCGTCGAGGTTCCTTTTAGCTTAATATTCAAGGGGACAAAACTGTGAGGTCTCAAAAGTTGGGCCAGAGCGGACAATACCTTGGCAGTTAGGCTTGAATCGTTATATCGTTTTTCTAGTGGTTCTTAAAAGAATAAAAGTGTCAATGTTTCAAGAATCTATAATGTACATGTTTTTAAAAGATTTTTACTCTTGTTTCCAGAATGTTGCAGCAATTGTGTTTGGAGATGGATCAAATTCAAGACTTTATCCATTGACAAAGAGAAGATCAGAGTCTGCCCTTCCTATAGCAGGAAACTACAGACTCATTGATGCAGTTGTTAGCAACTGCATCAATAGTAATATAAGGAAGATATATGCACTTACACAATTTAACTCTGCCTCTCTAAATACCCACCTTTCAAGAGCTTATTCGAGTGCACGAATCGGGAACGAAGCATTAGTTGAGGTCATTGCAGCTTATCAGAGTCCTGAGGGCAAAGGCTGGTTTCAGGTAAAGAAACAAAAAGGCAGTTTCAAACCTTTACTATGTGCATGCTTTCCAACTATCTATAAATGCTTGCTACAACATTCCCCCTCGAGTAGCTGTTAATACGAATAAGAAAAACTCTGCTATTGCCATTTCTACACATTCAATTATTCTACGGATAGAGAGTACATAGAGTTGAACATAGTAAGACTTAGTTGAATTTGTTCGTTTGGAACCTTGCCGAAAAGCTAATCATATGTTCTCTCCATCGGAACAATTTAACTCTGCCTCTCTAAATACCCACCTTTCAAGAGCTTATTCGAGTGCACGAATCGGGAACGAAGCATTAGTTGAGGTCATTGCAGCTTATCAGAGTCCTGAGGGCAAAGGCTGGTTTCAGGTAAAGAAACAAAAAGGCAGTTTCAAACCTTTACTATGTGCATGCTTTCCAACTATCTATAAATGCTTGCTACAACATTCCCCCTCGAGTAGCTGTTAATACGAATAAGAAAAACTCTGCTATTGTCATTTCTACACATTCAATTATTCTACGGATAGAGAGTACATAGAGTTGAACATAGTAAGACTTAGTTGAATTTGTTCGTTTGGAACCTTGCCGAAAAGCTAATCATATGTTCTCTCCATCGGAACAATTTAACTCTGCCTCTCTAAATACCCACCTTTCAAGAGCTTATTCGAGTGCACGAATCGGGAACGAAGCATTAGTTGAGGTCATTGCAGCTTATCAGAGTCCTGAGGGCAAAGGCTGGTTTCAGGTAAAGAAACAAAAAGGCAGTTTCAAACCTTTACTATGTGCATGCTTTCCAACTATCTATAAATGCTTGCTACAACATTCCCCCTCGAGTAGCTGTTAATACGAATAAGAAAAACTCTGCTATTGTCATTTCTACACATTCAATTATTCTACGGATAGAGAGTACATAGAGTTGAACATAGTAAGACTTAGTTGAATTTGTTCGTTTGGAACCTTGCCGAAAAGCTAATCATATGTTCTCTCCATCGGAACAATTTAACTCTGCCTCTCTAAATACCCACCTTTCAAGAGCTTATTCGAGTGCACGAATCGGGAACGAAGCATTAGTTGAGGTCATTGCAGCTTATCAGAGTCCTGAGGGCAAAGGCTGGTTTCAGGTAAAGAAACAAAAAGGCAGTTTCAAACCTTTACTATGTGCATGCTTTCCAACTATCTATAAATGCTTGCTACAACATTCCCCCTCGAGTAGCTGTTAATACGAATAAGAAAAACTCTGCTATTGTCATTTCTACACATTCAATTATTCTACGGATAGAGAGTACATAGAGTTGAACATAGTAAGACTTAGTTGAATTTGTTCGTTTGGAACCTTGCCGAAAAGCTAATCATATGTTCTCTCCATCGGAACAATGGGGTCATTTTCTTGTATTCTCAGGGAACTGCTGATGCTATAAGAAGATGTTTGTGGGTACTAGAAGAGTACCCGATCCTCGAGTTTCTACTGCTTCCCGGTTACCATCTTTACAAAATGGATTTCCAGGAACTCTTAGAGTCTCACTGGAGTAACCGTGCTGATATAACTGTAGCAGTGTTAAGTAGAACGAGGGATAGCGATACAGAATTTGGTACATTCCAACTAAATTCTGAAAATCAAGTCATTGCATTCAAAGACAATCCAGAGAAGAGAGTACGACTTCAAATTTCTTCATTTGTTTCTCATTAAGTCATTTCATACTGCTAAAAAAGAACATGAATCAGCACTGGAGGTTCTTTAATTTCCTATGAACAAGATCAACATATTATTTCAGGTACAAAATTCAGAGAAATTGAAAGATATTTCTCATGATAATTTTGCCAGCATGGATATTTATGTTGTTAATAAAGATGCTATGATAAAGCTTCTGACAGAGTATCATCCTTTGGCCAATGACTTCAGAAGAGAAGTTGTACCAGGTGCAATTTCCTTAGGAATGAATGTAAGAGTCATGTATTACCATATACAACCAACTTTTCGCTCTAACTTGCGATCTTTAATATTTTCTCAAAACTTTTGAACATAAAATATCTCCCTCTTGTGGTGTAAACATAGATATTTTGTTTTCGCTCTAATGTAAACCGTTCTTTGATACAAACAGGTATATGCACACAAATTCAGCGGGTACTGGGACGATATGAGAAGCATTGAAGCTTACTACCGGGCAAATATGGAAAGCATAAAGAATACAAATAAGGCATATTGGTCAGTATCTTCAACAAGTCTCAAGAATAAAAGGCACTGCATCCCTTTAATGACTTAACAAAAGTTCCATTTTCCATAGCAGCTTGTATGACAAAGACTCTCCCCTATACACTTTGCCTCGGCACCTACCTCCAACTCAGATAACTGATGCTGTTATAACGGATTCTGTGATCGGAGATGGATGCTTTCTCAATGTATAAAAGTGATCAATTGTCCTTGAAATTTATAAAAAAAAAAAAGTTTAGAATTCTTATTAAAACCAAGACTATACAACCATTTGTCCTCACAAACATCTTTCTTTCGTGCTTCGTGTTTTCTGTGTGCAGAGATGCAAGATCAGAGGTACAGTTGTTGGCATGAGAACAAGAATAGGTGATGGAGCAACTATTGAGGATTCAGTAATAATGGGTTTTGATACCTATCAAGTAAGACACATGAAAAAATTTCATTTACTTTAATCGGAGAGATCCCTCATATTCGAGAGAAACAACCTCTCTATCTTCGTAAGGTAGGGGTAAGGTCTGCATACACATTAGCCATATTTCTACTTTTTATTCTTATCCACTCATGGTAGGTATTAAGGAGGATTAAGTTTCTAGAGAAGGATATTTAACTTAGTGAAAATGTGCAGGGCGGTCGCACAGAGGATGATATCCACATTCCTACTGGAATTGGAGAAGGCTCGCAAATAAGGAAAGCAATAATTGATAAGAATGTGAGAATTGGCAAAAATGTTAAGGTATGAACATCTATGATGCTAAGGACTAGATGTTTGAATTTGCAAATAAAAAGTCTTATAGCAGAACATAATGCCTTGATCTTGTTAATAATTTATTGTTATCATAATACGCAGATTTTGAACAAGGAAAATGTCCAAGAATGTAATAATGAAGCAAATGGCTACATTATTACTGGAGGCATAGTTGTAATTCTGAAGGGTGCCATTATTCCAGATGGAACCATTCTGTGAGTCATATTGAAGATGGACAGATTATATCATTCTTTCAATGATTTGATAGGAAAACATAGCTGCAGTCAAATTGTACACTGAGAATTCTTTCTTGAGACATTTTAATTCACTTTGGTTAATAGTTCAGGACGGGTGCCTTGGTGAAACTGATAAAGATGTTGTCACGTGACCAAGAGGTTACGGGTTTGAGCCGTGGAAATAGCCTCTTGCAGGCCATGTACAATAGAGCCTTGTGGTCCAGCCCTTCCCCGGACGCGGCGTATAACAAAAGCTTAGTGCACCGGACTGCCTTTTTTATTAATAGTTCAGATTTAGATCATACAGAATGATTCTGTGATGACTTGAATTCACGTGAAGGGACTAAAGTTACCAAAATCTTGGAATCTTTTAATAAAAATATGTCAGCTTCTTCTTTTTGGTGGAAAAAGCACCGCTTAAGTTTGTCTTCAGACTTTATAGAAGAAAGGCAAGCTTAATGTATTTTTTTTAGAGAAGGAAAAGAAAACAAATTTGCTAAAGAGATTGTCTAATAGCCCCTAATAGCAGAAAAAATATACTTAGGGCTCTAATGGGAGGTATATTGAGAAAATTAGCAGATATATGAGAGAATTAGGAAAGAGGATTACTGCTGTTGCTTTTGATTATCTTTTTCTTTTCATGAATTGCAAAAAGCAGAAACAAGAGAAAAGACCCTTGATGAGATTTCAACCTTGCATCACGTGCAAGTGAAGTTAGAATATTTAGCTCAAGTTTGAACATAGATGTTTTTTTTTTATTTTTTTGAAAAATTGAAAATATTTTTTGTTCATAGAATTTGATCAATTTTTGAAAAAAATTTGACAAGTTCCGAAAATTGGTTTGTGCTAGCTTTTGTTTGAAATTTTTTCTTCCGCTCACAAAACTTTAATTTTTTTCAAGTAAAATGCATGTTCAAACATTTCTAAAAACTATTTTCAACATAACTTCAAAAACTTTTTTTTCACGTTTTAATTAAATCTGTGTCCAAACACTAACTTAAACTTCAGTCTAAATGTCTTTTGTTATGTCGATATTTAAAAAAGATAGTAAATCATGAAAGTCATTTTGACAGTTACCATTATCAGAAGATTTGTTAAAGAAGAACGGTTACTTGAGACCTAAAATATGAACAACTATTTTGCAACAAAGAGGGCTACAAAATGGCATGGCAGCAGAGCATCACATTGATTATTTGGCTGTGTAAATTATTCGACAGCTCCTAATTGGACTTTGAAGTCTTGTCACTGGATGTACTCTCAAGGTGCAATACTCTTCAAAGTATTTGTGAATGCTTAAATCCAGGGTGTATTCTGATTTGCAAACTACTCGCAGTGTCTATTTATAAGTAATTTATTATAAAAATTGGTCAATTCATAAAATATTTCCAATATTAGTCGATCAGCTATTTGTAGCAAAAAATAGGTTGCTTTCTTTTGAGTGGGTGTTATTAGAATAAATTGGGTACATCCTAAGGAGTTTGATTCATGTGGGATTATACTGGGTTGTTGTTTTTTTTTTTTAAGGAGTTTGAATCTAAGTTTTAAGATGATTTGACAGAGTTTTGAGGTGCTTTGAATAAAAATTCGAAATAGAAGATGAAACACGAAAAAAAAATTATATGTGTATCACATATGTATCATATTTGTATCAAATATGTATCACATGTATATCCATGTGTAATTGTGTGTGTGATACATGCGTGATACATGTTTGATTCATGTGTAGTAGATAAAAATTTGACTCGATTTTAACTACGAATTTTTATACCAAAAATCACCTCCAGTTTTCCTCAAAATTTGTATATTGACTCATTTATATGTTTTCAGTGAATTTCAACCATGCCCATTGAAAAGGTACTTTTTTGCTTAGATTTTTAGAATTTTGTATATATATATTTTTTGTATTTCATCATCTTTTTTGCTACCTCACCTATGAAATTTTCTTACCGTCTTGCATCTAATATTGCCAATCAAAAATAACATAATATTCAAGTGTAGTCCCACAAGTAGAGTCTGGGGAGGGTAGAGTGTACGCAGACCTTACCTCTGCCTTTAAAAAGGAAGATGAGATGTTTCCGGAAGACCCTCAACTTAGGAAGGGGAAGGGCAATAACAAGCAAACCGATCTGACAACCAATGCAGAAATATAAAACTAGAAAAAGGTACTGCAATCAGAAAAATAAAACACAAGACAACAATAAGTAGTAACAGAAGACTAGGTGTACGAAAAAAACACGGAAGGCACCAAGTGGTGCAACAAAGCTACTGCGACAAACAAGGACAACACTCGACTACCTAACCCTTTATCTAATTCTCCACCATCGCACCTTCCTATCTATGGTCATGTCCTTAGTGAGCTAGAGCAACGTCGTATCTTGCCTAATCATCTCCCCAATACTTCTTCGGCCTGCCTCTACCTCTC
>MU688917.1:3793-16329 GCA_026770625.1 Nicotiana glauca | reverse complement strand
CCCCATGCTAGCCTCTTACACCTCCTCACTAGAGCATAAGTTCCTCTCCTCTTCACATTCCTGAACCATCTAAGTCTCGCCCCCTGCATCTTTTCCTCCATATGGGCCACACCCACTTTGTCCTGAATAGCTTCATTTCTAACTTTATCTAACTTGGTATGCCCGCACATCCACCTCAACATGCTCATCTCTGTCACCTTCATCTTCTGGACATGGGATATCTTGACCGGCCAACACTCTGTCACATACAACATAGTCAGTATGACCACTTCTCTATAGAACTTATCTTTAAGTTTTAGTGGCACATTCTTGTTACAAAACACTGGAAGCAAGCCTCCATTTCATCCATCCCACCCTAATATAGTTTGTGATATCCTCGTCAATCTCACCATTCCCTTGTATAATAGACCCAAAGTACTTGAAACTTTATCTCTTATGAATGACTTGTGAATCAAGCCTCACACCTACATCCTCTTCCTAAGTCGCGCCACTGAACTTGCACTCCAAGTATTCTATTTTACTCTTGCTCAACTTGAAACGTTTAGACTCCAAAGTCTTTCTTCAAACCTCTAACATCTCGTTAACACCACAACGCGTCTCGTCAATTAGTACAATATCATCTGCAAACAATAAGCACAATGACACCTCCCTTGAATGTGACGTGTCATCGCATTGATCGCCAAGGCAAACAGAAATGGGCTGAGTACTGACCCCTGATGCAGCCCCATCACTACTGGGAAGTCCGAGTCCCCTCCCACTGTCCTTCCCCGAGTCTTAGCACCCTCGTACATGTCCTGGATAGCTCTAATGTAAGCAACAGGAATGCCTCTAGCCTCCAAACATCTCCATAGCACCTCCCTCGGCAGTTTATCGTAAGTCTTCTCTAAGTCGTTGAACACCATATGTAAGTCTCTCTTCCTCTCTCTATACTGCTCCATCAACCTCCTAACAAGATGAATAGCTTCTATAATCGAACGCTCCGGCATAAATTTGAATTGGTTCTCTGAGATAGATACAATCCTCCACACCCTCAGCTCCACCACATTCTCCCATACTTTCATAGTATGGCTTAGTAGCATGATACCCCGATAGCTATTGCAATTTTAGATATCCCTCTTGTTCTTATACAACGGGATCATCGTACTCCATCTCCATTTATTTGGATTTTTATTTTTATATGTGTTTGACTAGTTTTGATGAGTATATGGTTAATAAATAGAGTTTGGTAAATTAAAAATTATTTGAGACATTTACGTAAGATTCCCGTGTTAATACGTGTTTAAAGGTGTCCATCATGTTTATTTCTATTCATGTGTGCTGAATGTTACAATTAACAGTAAAGTACGTAGAGGGGTATTACAAACCATCCTTTAGGTGATAGTTACATCTTGTTTTATTGTTGTGAATGCAAATCATATACGGGAATAATATGCTAGAAGTCATGGCCCATTAGAGAATCGTGTGACTGACAAATGTTCGATAATAGAAATACTCAGTTCCTAAAGTGTTTATCTCGAAAATATGAGTAATAGTTAAACATGATTTGTGATTTTAAATATATGTGATTTAGTTCAATACCAATTAATAATCAGAAAATATAATATAAAAATAAAAAATAAAAGCGAATCAAACCAATGTTAGTTAGCAGTAGCGACCTCGAGAAGGTGACCTCGATGTGGCTTGGGGCTATGAGAACAATAAAATAAGAAGATCAAAGTAGGAACAATTAAGCTAAGGGAATATTCTGATGAACAACAGGCAAAAAGTAGAGAGTATATTCTTTGCTAAGTGAAAAAGATGCATTACAAATGATTGGGATATCCCTTATATAACGGGAGAACCTTAAATAAGGAATATTTCTATTTATAGTAGAGAATATTCTTGGTACAATTGTCTAACCGTCTAGTATAGAGTTGTACAATCCTATTCCGTGATTTGCTCCATGACTTTGTGGACGTGGCAAGAATCTAACTAACTCTTGTACAAGTCCATAACGGTACTATATCGAGGCTGAGCACACTTGACGTCGGTATTCCTCGAACTCCTATTTCAGGGAATTACACTCCGTCTTCGAGTTTGAGTATGGTCTACCGGTTTCGAACTTGCCTTCTCCCGGACTCGGATCTAGGGCGGAACCTCAAGTTTCTACATCAGGGGTATATGATTTTTACCGTATACAGATAGTCCCTGCATTTTTTAGGATAAGATGATAAGAACGGTTTTCACCTTGATTTCCCCGAGCTTCTTGTGATGATATCATGCTTGTGACATAGGTGCTTGAAATGATCGAAAATGTCATGTCGGTGCTCTCCCCAAAACATCAAATACGTGTCAGTGTTGGTAGGCCACTAGCGTTGCCGTCGCCGCCCTTCTATAAATAGGAGGCTATTCTGTTGAGCAAAGAATTGTACTTTTCTCATCCTTATCTACTTTTGAACTTTTCCCCTCTTTGCTTCCTTCTTTAATCGTCGATCTCCATAGTTCGGACCTGTGAACACAAGGTCATATGGGAGTAATTTTACCAATTATGCCAAGGTTTTCCTTTTTAAAGCTTTGATTCGAAACAATGTGAGAAGGACGTCGAATTCTTCTCGCATGCGAACTTTATACTTCTGCTTATCTCTCTTAACTCCATCCTTGTCACACCTCCTTTTTACTACCCCCGGAAGGATATAAGGGAGTTTTTCCAATTTAAGTGACAATCGAAACGGAATTATTTAAATTAAAATCAGAGTCGCCACTTGGGATAATTTGTGGTGTTCCAAGTCACCAGTTAAAATCCTGAATCGAGGAAGTTGACTCTATTTACGGTCTTCGAACACAAAAATCCGGGTAAGGAATATTTCCAGTCAAAGAGGGGCAGCCAGATTTACAACCGGTCATTGAAAAATAGCCCAATTTCAAAAATAATCGAAATTTAGCCACTTTTTATGTAAAGATAAATCTGAGCGAAAACACTATTCAAAACCCGAAAAATACTCCAGTATATTATGTTGGAGTTCCGGCATAAGTATACTTGAACTCCAGCATATTATACTGGAGTTCCAGGATAGTATGCTGGAACTCCAGCATAATATGATGGAGTTCCAGCATAAATACACAGGAACTCCAGCATAATATACTGGAGTTCCAGCAAGTATAATGGTCAAGTATAATATACTGAAGTTTGGAGCACCAGTGCTCCAGTCTCCAGTATATTATACCGGAGCCAATAAAGTATACCGGTCCAGCATAAAATGCTAGAGTTCATATACAAGTGCTCCGAACTCCAGTATATTATGTTGGACCGGTCTCTATTGCAGCAAAACGATGGCTATTTTTTATTGACTTGGTAAACGCTGGCTATTTTTGATTGACCAGTCCGAAAACTAGCTATACCGTACTATTTTTACGTTTTTAGGTTAAGGGGTATGAGTTTGGTATTATTGGGCCTTAAAATTGGGTCAAAGACTAAAAAAAAATACACTACAAGATTAAAATGGGATAAATCCAAAACTAACTCTTTATTCTATACAATTTATAATATAAAAATCTAAAACTAATCTTAATTAATTGAACTAAACTATATTAAAACATGAAACTATTTTTGTGTTTTCAAGATTATATAAAATAAAAATAAGGTACTACTTTTTATATATTTTTTATTTAAATTTATGAATATACGTAAACTAAAATATTTTTGTAATTTTTATTTTTTTATGATGAAATAAATTAAAAGAGTCAAAATTAGTTGAAATAAAGATATTAGGCCTAAACTAAATATTTACATGATAAAATATAAAAATCTTGGGGAGGGTCAAAAATCACATGTCTACAACTGCCCCTCTTTGACTGAAAATACGAAGTGTTTTAAGACAAAGAATGACTAGACAAGTTTTTTGACCCGACCCTTATTTAGGGAGACCAAGAACTAAAAGGAAGGAGAATGTGACCGAGCCCTGGTATCTGAGTTGCCTACTTATCCTTGGCTATAAAGGGATAAGGCCACACATAGTTAGAAGTGAATGAGGTGATGGAGTATACTGAGGTGGAGAGCCGATCGAGGTGCCGTTCCGTCGAGGTTCCGGTCCGCGGTCCTGTTATTACATTAAAATTAAAAAAATGAAAAGACTAACTAAGCATGTCAATTATGAGTTACAAGATTCCTATCTATAAGTCTTCCGAAGCTTGATCTTGAGTCTTGAATGGTTCTTCATGCAGACTTTGGATTTGAACCTTGACGCTTGCTAGTTGTAGGAGCTAGTTCATTCTTCTTCAGCTTTTCGGATCAAAACCGGACACACCATGCTCGTGACTTCAGTCATATCTTTAGCAACTCACATCTTTTATCAACTTCTGCATTTGGATTCACTTCTTGCCTTTTTTTTAATTCTGGATTGTGACCAACTTCTGTTAATCATCTCGGACTGTTGACTCGCATTCTTGCCGCGAGCTTCTTTTGTTGTTGACTTGAATTGCATTCTGAAATGAATTCCCTTGTTTTCCAGGTGGGTGACTGATTGCCGAAACTTGAACTGTCTTCCTTCGAAAATTGAACCGTTTTCCCTTGTTCTCTAGGTGGGCGCTTGATTGCTGAACTTGAACTGTCTTCCTTCAAAATTGCTTTCCCTTGAAACTTGAACTATCTTCCCTTGTTCTCCAAATGGGCGCCTGATTGCTGAACTTGAAATGTCTTCCTTTGAAACTGCTTTCCCTTGAAACTTGAATTGTCTTCCTTTGTTCTCCAAGTGGGCGTCTGATTGCTGAAACTTGAATTGCTTTCTTTTGAAACTTGAAATGTCTTCCCTTGTTCTCCAGGTGGGCGCCTGATTGCTGAAACTCGAACTGCTTTTCCCTAAAACTTGAGTTTCATTCCCTTGTTCTCTAGGTGGGCGCCTGATTGCTGAACTCGAACTGATTCCTCTTGAAACTTGAGCCGTTTTTCCTTATTCTCTAAGTGGGCGCCTGACTACTGAACTTGACCTGCTTTCCCTTGAAACTTCAGTTGTTTTCCCTTGTTCTCCAGGTAGGCGCCTGATTGCTGAACTTGAACTGCTTTTCCCAGAAACTTGATTTGTTTTCCCTTGTTCTCCAGGTGGTCGCCTGATTGCTGAACTTGAACTGCTTTCCTTTGAAACTGCTTTCCCTAGAAACTTGAATTGTCTTCCCTTGTCTCCAAGTGGGTGCCTGATTACAACAAAATAGACAAAACAAAAGAAATTTTTCTGGCCCAGTTTGATATCGGGAACATCTGTGAGTGTTAAACGATTCAAATTCCCTTATCTTGAAGATTTCATACCAAATCTCACCTCAAAAGTGAAAACTTGAAAGCTAGATTATATTTTCCAAAAGGTAGAACTCTCGTCAGACCTTGTCATTTGTGAGGGTCTCAAAACTTACTATATCTTGTTATCCCTGAAGGCCCTGAAACTTACAGCCGAGCCTTTCTGGAACCTGCTTTCCACATGGAGGGTTTCTCCGGAACAAACGATATTTCCTGCCCCTTTTTCAATAAAAGAAAACTTGGGAATTTAAACATGGTGGTTGGTTTGTGGCCTTGACTTTGAGGACGATTGCCCCTTCACTTCCCATGATAACTTTGATTTCAACTCGAAAGACCTTGCTTGTTTATTGACTAGCCACTTTCTCTGTCACCCTTATCATAGAAAATACGTTTGATCCGTTCAAACCCAACACCCTTTGTCTATTGCATTGTTCATGAATTGACATATACCAAACCTTTGTATTTCACATGAATCCCAAAGAACGTTGATTGTTACCAACTCAGTTCGCACACTGCTCTTTCTTGACTTATACCAATTTGATGCACAAACCAGACTTCACTTTGTGAAATTGTAAAGCTAGTAGCATATTTTGAAGTCATTTCTCACTTGTTTTGACCAAACTGACTCATAAGAGGACTTGAACTACGAAAGGAGCAGAGTAAGGGACAATAAAAAGACATGAGATCTAGCAAGAAAACTACAAAGTAGAAACTTATCAGATGTGGATACCAACTTTAATGACCATGACACGCATTTTGGATTAATGGCCTAATCTGTCAAGAAATTCTAATGTTTATCTATTGTTGTACCTCTTCGCCGTGAAACTGGGCTTCCATGCTCCAATTATTCTATCTGATTCACGATCCTTGTTCGACTTGTTGTCACGACATCAATCCCGGGCGTGATGGCGCCCAACACAAATGCTAGGCAAGCCTGACCAATTATCACTCACAACTCAATTACGAAATCTCATTACCAGTTGTTCAGGTTAATTTAGCAGTTAACAAGATTAATAATCCGATAGTAAATGGAAACAACACGGAAAACCAGAATAACTGTCAAAATAACTCCCAACAGATCTGGGGTCACGAGTCTAGAGCCTCTAGATGTAACAGAGTAGTGAGTCCACAATAATACAGAAGTCTAGAATACGGAAAGATAAAAGGGATAAGGGGGAGGAGTCGGGCCCTGCGAACGTCAGGCAGCTACCTCGACAACTCCTGAGAAATCTGGGAAGCAGCAAATAGCTCAACTAAGCTCCCGAAACACTTGAATCTGCACACATGGTGCAGGGAGTAAAGTGAGTACTTCCAACTCCGTGAGTAATAGGCATATATAATGACTGAAGATAAGAATTCACGAAATACCACAATGTAAAGCTATAACCAGCAATTCAGCATAATTAACGGTGAAATAGCAACAAAACAATGATAGGTAGATCAGATAAATATCAATACATGAATGCAATGCAATGCACATGACCGTTGCGGCGCACAACCCGATCCATTTGGGTACCCGCGCTTACTGTAGGGGTTCAGACTCTAGAGGGGCTCCTACAGCCCAAGCACAATATCATCATATCATCGCTGCGGCGTGCAGCCCGATCCACTCTCAATCCAGAATATGCATGTGAGCCATACGGGGAAAGTTAAGTTAAAATTCTCGGTTCCAGACATTAGGAGATATAGTTTAAGTTTTAAAACCTTAGAATTTATGACTAAACATTTCGAAACAGTGCTTAACTCAGGACTGAAATCATATAACATGCTAAGTATCATGGAAGCAGTGATAATAATCCCTAAAGGATTCAAATAATCGGCACACAACCCAAATACGTTCATAAAATCCAAGTAGGATGTTTACCAATCAATCTCTAATCGAGAACACAGTATGAACATTACTCGGGGTGGACTAAGTCATAGTCCCCAATCCCAAATGACCCCGCACTCATCATAGAGTACGTGTCTCGCCTCAATATAGCGTCACAATGTGATATACCGGAGTTTCAAACCCTCAGGTCATCATCTACATCGATTACTCACCTCAAGCCGGCCACAAGTCTAGCTCGCTACGCTTTTTCCTCTCGAATCAACCTCCTCGCATGCCAAATCTGATCAAAACCACAAGGAATACATTACTATAGATCAAAGAAACATAACCCAATCGAAAATACTCGAGAAACATCAAAAATTTCGAAGTTGGCAAAACCCGAGCCCCGGGTCCACTTCTCGAAAAATTACGAAATTTACATCACTGGATTCTTCTTCTTGACACGAGTCCGTACATATCAAATTTACCAAAATCGGAGTTCAAATGCCCTTTCAAATCCCAAATTTTCATTTAAAAAACCAAGCCCTAGTTCTTCAAATTTTTACCCAATTTTCCAAGAATTAAAGGTAGATTCTTACTTAATATGACGTTTCTGGGTCACGAGGCTTACCTCCAGTCAATTCCCGTCAAATCCTCTTCAATTTTCTACCCAAGAAGCTCTTAAGGTGGTTAACAATGGAGGAAAAATTGAATAGACTCGCGGATGCAATAATGATATAAAACCCTTCTACCAACAACGACTTTCGCTTCTACGGTCCTATTTCCGTTTATGCAGGACCGCTTCTGCGGACAAAACTCCACTTATGCATTTTTCATTTTAGTTTACAATTTTTGCTTTTGCGTCCCAAAATCCGCTTCTGCGGATCACCCGGTACCGCTTCTGCGGTTGACAGTCCGCTCCTGCGGACTCGCTTTTGCGGACCATATTCCGCTTTTGCGGAATCTCCTCACCAGGCCACGAACCGCTTCTGCGCTCCTTCACCCGCTTCTTCGGAACCGCTTATGCGGTCCATTTCCGCAGAAGCGAAAATACCAGATGACAGAAAAACTGAACTTGCAACACACTTCAAAACTCTAGTTTAACCACTCGAATTTACCCCGAGGCCCCCGGGACCTCAACCAAAAACACCAACACATCCTAACACCTCATTCAAACTTGTTCCAACCCTCAAAACACATCAAACAACGCTAAAACCATTAAATCACATCGGATTTAAGCCTAAGTTTCTTAAAAACTTCCTAATTGAACATTCGATCAAAAACTCGACCAAAACACCTCTGAATGACCTGAAACTTTACACACATATCCAAAATCACCGAACGGAGCTACTGCAACTTTCAAAATTCCATTCCGACCCTCGGATCAAAATCTCACCTATCAACCGAAATTCGCCAAAACACTAACTTCGCCAATTTAAGCCTAAATTCTACACCGGACCTCCAAAATAACTTCCGATCACACTCCTAAGTCACAAATCATCCCCCGAAGCTAACCGAATCATCAGAATTCACATATGAGCCCTCTAACTTAATAGTCAACATCCGGTTGACTTTTCCAATATAAACCTTCCTTGAAAAGACTAAGTGTCCCATTCCCTATCCAAGCCAATCCAATTCAACTCCAACACAACCAATGTCGATAATGAAACATGAAGAAATAATAAATGGGGGAAACGATGCTGCAATACATGAGACGACGGGCCAGGTCGTTACATCCTCCCCAACTTAAACAAACACTCATCCTCGAGCGGGTCAAGAAACATACCTGGAACCTCAAATAGGTGAGGATATCTACTCCGCATCTCCTGCTCGGTCTCCCAGGTAGCCTCCTCCACGGGCTGACCTCTCCACTGCATCTTCACCGAAGCTATATCTTTTGATCTCAATCTCCGAACCTGACGACCCAAAATAGCCACTAGCTCCACATCATAGGTCAAGTCATCATCCAATTGGACTGTGCTGAAGTCTAACACTTGAGACCGGTCCCCAACATACTTCCGGAGCATAGAAACATGAAATACCGGATGAACCCCCGACAAGATGGGTGGCAAAGCAAACATATAGGCCACCTCCCCAATCCTTCTTAGTATCTCAAAAGGGCCAATGAACTGGGGACTCAACTTTCCTTTCTTTCCAAACCTCATAATGCCCTTCATAGGCGAAACCTTCAACAAGACCTTCTCGCCCACCATATAAGATACATCTCGAACCTTCTTATTCGCATAACTCTTCTGACGCGACTGAGCTGTACGAAGTCTATCCTGGATCACTTTCACCTTATCTAAGGCATCCTGGACCAACTCTGTACCCAATAGCCTAGCCTCGCTGGGCTCAAACCAACCAATCGGAGATCTACAATGTCTCCCATATAAGGCCTCATACGGTGCCATCTGAATGCTGGACTGATAGCTATTGTTGTAGGCAAACTTTGCCAGTGGTAGGAACTCAGCCCAAGAACCTCCAAAATCAATAACACAGGCACGCAACATGTCCTCCAATATCTGAATAGTACGCTCGGACTGCCCGTCCGTCTGAGGATGAAACGATGTGCTCAACTCTACCTGGGTACCTAAATCTCGCTGAAAAGTCCTCCAAAACTGGGAAGTAAACTGAGTACCCCTATCTGAGATAATAGAAACTGGGACCCCATGCAACCGAATGATCTCCCAGATGAAAATATCTGCTAACCGCTCCGCAGAATAGGTAGTAGATACCGGAATAAAGTGCGCGGACTTGGTCAGCCGATCCACAATCACCCAAATCTAATCAAATTTCCTCAATGTCCAAGGGAGACCACTCACAAAATCCATAGTAATCCTCTCCCACTTCCACTCGGGAATATCCATGCACTGAAATACACCACCGGGCTTCTGATGCTCATATTTCACCTGCTGACAGTTGAAACACCGAGCTACATAAATCATCCTTCTTCATTCTCCTCCACCAGTAATGTTGTCTCAAATCCTGATAGATCTTCACGGCACCAGGATGAATGGAATACCGCGAGCTGTGGGCCTCCTCTAATATCAACTCCCGAAGCCCATCCATATTGGGCACGCAAATCCGGCCCTGCATCCTCAACACTCCCTCATCATCAATAGTCACATATCTGGTATCATCATGCTAGACCCTGTCCTTAAGGACAAGCAAGTGCGGATCCTCATACTGGCGCTCTCTGATGCGGTCATACAAGGAAGACTGAGAAACCACACAAGACAACACCTGACTAGGCTCCGAAATATCTAGCCTCACCATCCGATTGGCCAAAGCCTGGACATCAACTGCAAAGGGCCTCTCCCTAACTGGAATGTACGCTAAACTACCCATACTAACTGCCTTCCAACTCAAATCATCGGCCACTACATTGGCCTTCCCTGGGTGATACAATATGGTAATATCATAGTCCTTGAGTAACTCAAGCCACCTCCTCTGCCTCAAATTAAGATCCTTCTGTTTGAACAAATGCTAAAGGCTGCGATGATCAGTATATACCTCACAAGATACGCCATATAAGTAATGCCTCCAAATCTTCAAAGCATGAACTATAGCAGCCAACTCCAAATTGCGTACGGGGTAGTTCTTCTCATGAGGCTTCAACTGACGAGAAGCATATGTAATAACTCTACCCTCCTGCATCAACAGCCATCTGATCCCAATTCTCGAAGCATCACAATACACGGTGTAAGAACCTGAAGCTGATGGCAAAACTAACACTGGAGCTGTGGTCAAAGCTGTCTTAATCTTCTGAAAGCTCTCTTCGCACTCGTCCGACCATACAAATGGTGCACCCTTATACGTTAACTTGGTCAAGGGCAAAGCAATATATGAAAAACCCTGGACGAACCGGCGATAATAACCTACCAAACCGAGGAAACTCTGAATCTCCGTGGCTGAGGACGGTCTAGGCCAACTCTGCACCGCCTTTATATTATTTGGATCGACCTGAATACCATCATTGGACACCACATGCCCCAGAAAAGCCACAAAACCAAGCCAGAACTCACACTTGGAGAACTTTGCATAAAGCTTCTCCTCCCTCAATCTCTGTAATACCACTCTCAAATGCTGAGCATGCTCTTCCTGGCTACGCGAGTATACCAGGATATCATCAATAAAAATGATGACAAATGAATCTAGATACGACCGAAATACACTGTTTATCAGATGCATGAACACGGGTGGGGCATTAGTCAGCCCAAAAGACATAACTAGAAACTCATAGTGCCCATATCTAGTCCTGAAGGCCGTCTTCACAATATTTGAATTCCTAATCTTCAACTGGTGATAGCCTGAACGGAGATCAATCTTGGAGAATACCTTTGCCCCATGGAGCTGGTCAAACAAATCATCAATACGCGGTAGTAGATACTTATTCTTCACTGTCACCTTATTCAACTGCCTGTAGTCAATGCACATTCTTATCGTACCATCCTTCTTTTTCACAAATAGGACCGGTGACACACTAGGACGAATAAACCCCTTATCTAGGAGTTCCTGAAGCTGATCCTTTAGTTTCTTCAACTCCGCCGGTGCCATACGATATGGAGGAATGGAAATGGGCTGAGTGCCCGGCACTAAATCAATACCAAAATCAATGTCCCTGTCCGGTGGCATGCCGTGCAGGTCAGCAGGAAACACATCGGGGAATTCCCTCACAACGGGAACAGAATCAAGACTAGGAATCTCAGCACCAACATCTCTCACAAAAGCCAAATACGATAGACAACCTTTCCCAACCATCCGCTGGGCCTTTAGGAAAGAAATCACCTTGCTAGGAACATAGTCAGTCATACCACGCCACTCAATCCTCGAAACACCCGGAATAGCCAACATAACTGTCTTGGCATGACAGTCCAGAATAGAATGGTATGGAGATAGCCAATCCATATCCAGAATCACATCAAAATCTACCATGCCCAATAACAACAAGTCAACCTGGGTCTCCAGATGTCACGACCCAATCTCCATACCCGGTCGTGATGGTGCCTCTCCTGAAGACAAGGCCAGCCAACTAACCCAATTCGTTTCTTTAACACTTACTAAACATAAATAGATGGAAAATGCAACTTAAAGAACATTAATTATCAACATTATAGCCTAACTCAGCCCGACCGGGGTGTCACAAGTCACGATCATCTAGGAGGGTCTTTATTACAATTTCAAAGTCTATAATACATAAAATAAAAATCTGGAAAAAATCAAGAAGAAGAAGAAACTCGGTGCCGCGAACGTCGGCGGTCACCTTGCTTATCTATGATAGCAATACCTTCAATTCGCTATTAACCCGCTACCGGGTGATCAATACCTTCAACTGCAGGCGAGGTGCAGGGAGTAAAATGAGTACTTCCAACTCAGTGGTAATAAAAGCGAATAATATCTAAGCGATAAGAAAACACGTATGAGCACTCCAAAATGCTATAAAAGACTGTTCAACTCTTTGAG